>VNJS01004672.1:0-297680 GCA_008042575.1 Drosophila watanabei
CTACCCATTGCCATGTATGCCTTCCTCTGGCACCAGAGTCCTTTGAAGCCCATTTTCCTGCTGCTGGCCAGCTTGCTGATGTGCCAGTTCTTTTTATTTTTCGAACCCCGGGAAATGAAGGAACTGTTCGTGGAAACTTTATATATGGTGATGTATGGTTTGAATGATGCCAAGGATTATCTTGTGATAATCAAGGAGAAGATCGGTGAACTAATTTCTGATAAGATAAAGCGCCATTTTGGTTAATATTTATCACTCTTAGCGGCTGGAAACTTTTTAATCTTACTTTTTAATCTTTTTTCAAGTAAGTAAACTGTTCTAAATGTTGAGTAATTTCTAAGAACTTTTTTTATCTTAGATATATTATTATAAATCCCATTTAAAATGAACAAATTTCCGCGTTTCCATTGATGTATTATTTAAAGATTAGGGATAAAAACGCAAATAAAATGAATATTTGTGGAGGTGGAAGGGAGGTGGGGCTGGGCTCTGACCAAAATTAATTAATTTCGCGAAGCACGAAGTATCCTCATTAATTGATTGCCTGCTGGGAAAACAAAAAATCCAACACTCCTGGCTACATGAGACTTTAAAATACTTTAAAATAAAGAATATCATTACAGATCTTAATTTTCCAGCACAGTTCTCTTTAGAAAATCCTTCGAACTTTGACTTTAACTTCAACTTCAGTGAGAATTCAAACAGAATTAAAATTATTCTCGAACTGAAAAGTCACAAAAAGAGTGTCTAAAAACTTGATCTAAAAACTCATCATCATGGGAAAGTCAGATTCCAGGTGCTGCCAATGTTATGGACCACCTGTCCCAGATCGTATTTTCACTCGGAAGATGGACACGAACCTCGGCGAGTTTGTGTCCTTTTTAGTGATCCTACCCATTGCCATGTATGCCTTCCTCTGGCACCAGAGTCCTTTGAAGCCCATTTTCCTGCTGCTGGCCAGCTTGCTGATGTGCCAGTTCTTTTTATTTTTCGAACCCCAGGAAATGAAGGAACTGTTCGTGGAAACTGTATATATGGTGATGTATGGTTTGAACGATGCCAAGGACTATCTTGTGATAATCAAGGAGAAGATCAGTGAACTAATTTCTGATAAGATAAAGCGCCATTTTGGTTAATATTTATCACTCTTGGCAGCTGGAAACTCGAAACAATACTTTTTAATCTTTTTTCAAGTAAGTAAACTGTTCTAAATGTTGAGTAATTTCTAAGAACTTTTTTTATCTTAGATATATTGTTATAAATCCCATTAAAAATGATAAAATTTTACTTAAAGATTACTTCTACAATTTTAAAGCAAGTAAGTTTAACTTTGAGACTCTTACATGTTAATTTTTTTATCAGAACTTACTTTATTTTAGATATATATAACCCATTGTTAATTATTCCATTTAAAGGATATAGATTTTCAATCTCCAACAATATATATCTCCAAAAACAAGTCCTGTTATTATTTAAACCTCAATTTGTAAGAACGTAAGTTTATATTTGTGATTCTTTAAACTTAATTCATTTATCAGAATCTATTATACCATATTTTAGGTCTATATTATTAAAAACCCCATTTAAAGGATACAAATTTCCACTCTTCAGAAATATTTATCTCCAAAAACAAGTCCTGTTTCCATTTAAAACCACTTTCCAAGCAAGTAAGTTGATATTTCATGACTTTTTAATATTAATTCATTCATAATAACTTACATTAATCTTAGGCTTAAGTTCAAAGCAAAACGGATTTCATCGTCCCGAAACTCACCTGCAAAAAAGAATACAAAAAGGAATAATCATTTTTAATACAAAAAAAGAACGCCTGCGGGTGGTGATAATCATATAATATAATGCATAATTCAGAATCCAGAAGATGGGCACTTAAATAATTTTTAATGACGCATTTTAATGCGGCTAATTGCCAAGGATATTTTTTCATAATTCTCACATGCCAATGCCCGTTGTTCTCCGTCTCTCTCTCTCTCTCTCTCTCTGCTTCGTCCTTTTTGTGATGCAAGAGAGTGGAAGGAAGGAAGGAAGGACGGAGGGACGGAAGGCGGGGGCTATTAACTGTCAGTGGCAGTTGAATGAAGGCTGCGGTCAAAACTAAGCCACCAACAGACCGGTGCGGGGAGAGCAGATGAAAATGGAAGGAACCCCACAGGTTGAGCTGGCAAAAGGATGAGGGGGAGGAGGAGGTGGAGGTGGACAACGGACAACGGACCAACGGCTTTATCCTGCGGTCAGGACTTTGGTTCGACATAGAGACGAAAAATTTCCATATATCGTTTATTATATTAAATTAAAAGGCTTAAAAGGAAATATTGCAAGTGGATATACTGAGAGTATCGACATATCGATTAGTTATCGAAAACAATGTTAAATTATGCAACTATTTGTTTCTGTCATGTTTGAACTATAAAGACATAGATAAGAAATATTTCCATATATATAAAATATAAAATAAATTGAATGGCTTATAAGAAATATTATAAAAAGTGGACATACTGAAAGTATCGATATATCGATTAGTTATCGAAAACATCGCTTAATTTTGCAACTGATTCTTTCTGTCATGTCTTAACTATAGAGAAAAAGAGAACAATTTCCATATATCGTTTATAATATTAAAATAAATTGCTTATAAAAGTATCGATATATCGATTCGTTATCAAAAAATTTGTTTAATTACGCTATATTTCGTTCTAGCATGTCATAGCTATAGAAAAATAGAGAGGAACAATTTCAATATAATATAAAATTGAATGACTTGTAGAAAATATTGTAAGTGGACATTTCCACTATGTGGAAAATATCAAAATATCGAAATTTTATCGGAAACATTATTTAATGTTGCAACATTTTGTTCCTGGCATGTCGAAACTGTAATTGTCATTTACAGGCCATCGAAATAATAATTTTTGGAGCTTAGAATATCAAAAGAAATCTATACAATCTTTAAACAAGAAAGGAAGCTAACTTCGGAACGCCGAAGTTGGTATACCCTTGCAGATTCCAATTGTATCAATTCTAATCTATCCCATTATAATATAATATGATTTACATTCATATTTATACAATTTTACAGTTTTACATTTTTTACAGTTTTACATTTTTTACAGTTTCACATTTTTTTTACCGATCGTTTGTATGGCAGCTATTTGATATAGTCGTCCGATTCTTATGAAATTTACAACAAAATTCTGAAAAAATATAAAATACTAGTATCCAAAAGTTGAAGAAATTATGTTGAAAATTGACAAAGTTATAATTCTTTTTTCTTAAAATTTCCCGATCGTTCATATGGCGGCTATATGATATAGTCATCCGATTTTATGAAATTTAATCCTAAAATCTAAAATAATGTATAAAGCTCATAACCGAGAGTTGGTCAAGATATAATCAAAAACAGTGAAATTAAAATTTTTTTCTTAAAAATTCACGGATCGTTTGTATGGCAGCTATATGATATAGTCGTCCGATCTGGCCCGTTCCGACTTATGTACGAGTGAGAGTATATAGAAGACCATCTGCAAAGTTTCATTCAGATAGCTTCAAAACTGAGGGACTAGTTCGCGTATAATCGGACAGACGGACATGGCTAGATCGACTCGGCTGTTGATGCTGATCAAGAATATATATACTTTATAGGGTCGGAGATGACTCCTTCACTGCGTTGCAAACTTCTGACTGAAATTATAATACCCTGCAAGGGTATAAAAATATGAATATATTATACAACCATCGAAAAATCGATACTCACAATAAATAATTCAAGTATTCAGCACTTATTATACAGTTACAGATATATATCTCTAGTTTTTTTCAGCTTAAATGCAAACAATTTTATCGATTCGATGATAAGATATCGATAACAGTGTCATCCCTAACACCGCAATACCTGCACAAGTGGCTGGCCTGTTGCTTGCTTTTTGTGTGCATTAATTATTTAGGTAACCCGTTGCATGGACGTAATGTGGTTACATAAGGCTTTTAACCCATGCCACCGGGGTGAGTGTTCAGATGCCGAGGGGGTTAAAGTCAAGACAAGACCCCTGACAGGCCAATCAGAGAGAAAGAGAGAGGGACAGAAAAAGAGTAAGAAAAAGTTAAAATTCAGTGGACAAAAGTATCAAAAGACAGCAAATTTCCATTTATTTCTTGTTATCATCTTAAGAAAATCCTCATTTTTCCGCGCTTTTCCCCCTTCTAGCTGCAGCGGATTATTATTCACTTTCATTTTTTTGCATTTTTCAGCTGTGCTTCGGGGGAAATCAACAAAAGTGCTAGAGAAAAGCGCCGGGAAAAGCGGTAGATCAACAATTCAGCGGATGATGACAGGCCAGAAAATATATGCAGGCATAAATATTTAAGTCCAACGAAAGTGAAAAATAAAAAAAAAAGTGGAGCAGCTTGAAAGCTTCCATTATTCAGGGGTAGCACTATTTTTTGGCAAACAATTGTGAAAAGTTGGATTATATTTAGAAGGAAATTATATAGTAATCAGAATGTTAATTGGAGTTTACAGAAAAATCTATTAAAAAAGAAAGGAACGTTAAAGATGGCTTAAAATATATTTTAAATAAATAAGTAAAGTCAAAGACAGCTTAAAATATATTATAAATAAATAATTAAAGTCTAAGATTGTTTGTGTCTAAAGTAGCTTTTATATGAAACGAAAGGCTTGAAGTTACCGGAGTAAATAGGTCAGATTTTCTCTGGTTAATATTATATTTATATCAATTGTTTATCTACAAATATATTGTATCTGTATAGTTATTATATTCTCTAAATTTCAAATAAATAACTTAAGTTTACAACTGACACATTGCTTGATTTTTGTATTAAACTGAATTGTTTAATTTATTTAAATTTTTAACACAAATCTTTTACCTGAAATTGTATATTTATTTTTTACACCTGATTCTGGGGAATACCTGCAATTTTGTACCTCAATCGATGAATGTTTGCCGAGACAGCCCGCAAAAAGTCAAACCCCAGAAGAGTCCATCCTCTCTCCCTCGTTTCAGTCACGTTTTCCAGCTAGCTTTTCCCTCGTTTTCCCCTCGTTTTTCCCCCTTTTTCCCTTTTTATTTTTGCATTCCCAGAGACGTGACTTCGAAGGGAGGTAGGTCGGTCGGTCGGTCGGCAGTCGTGGTGCCTGGAATTGAATTAACTAAATGAAATTTGAACGTGGCGTCGACTGATTAACCCATGACCATTACCAGGGCAAGGGAAGAAGGAGGAAGGGGGTCAGACCGCCGTCTTGACAAATGATGCACTCGAATGTCAACATTTAATTGTCGCCAACATCGCCGCCGCGTAACAAGTAGAAATTGAAAATTAATGACAGCTCGGCTGACCGCAGCATTGGCATTGTTTGTGCAACCGAGCGGCAAAAGCTCATTTCGCTCAATGAACGTCGGATAATAAATAAATAAATAAAATGCAAAATGCATATGCCGTGATGCGATACCGCAGCCAGCGATATCATTTTAGCAACTCAACAAATCAAACTGTGTACCGTTGTTCAATGGGGCATTAAAAGGGCAATTTTTAATGAATTTAATTGAATATTTTAGATGTTACGCAAGGACATTCGATTATAGAAATGACACGAGTATATCGATTATTCGAAATTCGTATTTTGACAGAAAAGTATATATGTAAATTCATATGTAAAAGGGAAATGCTTTTTTGTGTGTTGAAGTTATCTTTATTTTGCTTTTTATTAACATATATTCAGAGTTTAACTAAAACTTGGCGTGCTTTATATTTGCTCATTGCAATCGTTTTCTTATTCTTCTTTTATCGGGATCGTCGATCTAAGTTAACTATCGATAAGCCCTAACTAATATCGTCTATCAGCTATCGGCTTCTGCATATGGAACTACTTCTGGACAACAAGCCGTCCGTTACACATATTTAAACGTTCCGATAAACTTGTGTGCAAAAAATCGACATATTGTTCGATATATTGGAAAGGTGTATTAAGAAAAGGATACGTCAAAAATAAATAACTTTTCTATTCAATATATTTTAATTTAATGAAATTGTTAAACAATAATAGTTAAAGATAAAATATTTAATCCACAATAAAATAATAAAAAACAATCAAAATATATCGATAAATTTTAAATGTTATCGATAAATTCTATATTTAAAAACTCGATTCTTTAAAATGTTTTATATTTTTTATATGAAAGTGTGCGAACAAAATGTTCTTGAAATGTATAAATACTAAGTGATATATTACATGTCCCTTATATATTATATATCGATATATATTCCTATATTAAATGAAAAGGGTTTAAAACAAGGATAAATAAGTAGAAAAAGCTTAAAACGTTAAAGAATATTTAGTTAGCTCAAGAATATACTTAAATACATGTTTACCCAAGCAATTAAGTCCTTTCAAACTTCAATATTTTGCTTTAAAATTATAACTTAATTATTTAATACATTTAATTTAGTTTTCACTCATGCAATAAAATGATGAAATAAACAGGTTTGACCTGAAAAATAAATAAATAAATCACAATCGGTAAACAAAAACGAGTAAATAGAAACCTTGAAGGCATTTTTCCAATCATAACCCCCGCAAGACCCTGTTCAATTTCACGCTTGTCAACAATCAGGTTTCACTTTCAAGTCACTTGGCCAAGGTCAACCCATATGCACATGTAAATATTTTTCGATATACTATATATATTATATATTTAAATGTGATGTAAACATAAATACCAAGCAAAGCTGAGCAAAAACTGTTTACAAAAAAACAAGCCCCGGGGAAAAACTTTCATTTTCATTTATTACGTTATTATTACTATTTTTCGCTCTCGTTTCGCTACGTATTTGCTATATATTTATGGATTGGAATGGGAGAGTTCTCCAATGACGTCATTGCGAAACGAAACGAAACGAAAGGAAAGGAAAGAAAACCACCAAGTAAATGAAAAGTATACTACATGGCATTAAGTTTTTCCGCTTTCCGTAATAAAAATTGTGGTTTGTCATGCGATTTTGGGATGTGTGGCAGCAAAGTCTCTCCCCAAGCCACAGGCCTCGAGCCCAAAATCCGAAAAGCGGGAAACCCTTTCACTTTTCCCTCTTTCCTTTCCTTGCTTAGCTTTCCTTGAGGAAAATTCCTTGGGCCCCAGTCCCCGGGAAAATCCCTAATAATCAGCTGCCTAGCTGATTACAATCTTAATCAAAGGCGAGATTTTAAATGGAAGTTTCGTTTTGGTTTTCCTTTCGGTAGTTTCACAAAAGTTTTCCAAAAGGGTTTGGGTTCAAAGTGAATTTATATTTATGTACAAAGTATAAGTTAGAATTAAATTTAAACGAAATCTTTTGGTTTTGTTCAAGTTCTCAACTTGAGTAACTCAATTAACATGAATTTGGTTAAATGCTTTCATTTACCTTGAGGTGTCAGAGGGAAGTATGATAATATTTTTCAAGCTTTACATTTCTTAAATAATTCTATAATTTTTCCCCGAACATCTTCTTGAAATAAACATAACAAACAAAGCAATTTGCAATCTAAAAACTGTGATTATTTTTCTTTGTCTTTGACTTTGGTTTGGCTGCCAGCTTTTTCAGTTGCTCCGCTTAATTTCCTTTCATAACGAATTATGCCTGAAAATCGTTTTGTTTTTCTTGGTAACTTTGCTTCTTATATTTTCACATTTTCCGATTTCATTCAATTTATTTTTTGCCTTCACTTTAAGGCTCGAGGAGTTTGCCTTTGGTTTTCTCCGTTTTCCATTGTGTCTTTTTTGTTTTTAAAAATATATGTATATATTTTTCTGTATATTTATATTCATTTTTCTGTCAGCGGCACGCAAGTGAATCCTGAATCCTGCCCAGCCTGGCATTTGTGTGTGTGCTCCCGACAGAAATCCTGGGCGCATATCCTTTTAATTGAAAACACTGTGGCCCAGCCGGAGGGCCGCCCACAGCGCGAATCCAGTCCGCGGACTGACTTTATATAGAAACAAAAAACGGAAAGTTAACTCTGGCACGTCGAAGTTTATATATCCTTTGAAATTTTGAAAGTGGATCAAAAAGAATCGATCTATTAAACAAAAAAAAAACTAACGGGAGCTATAGAATATTCATAGACATGATATAATAATCCGGTTTGATTCTAATTTGAAATTTATCTTTATAAATTGTTTGTTTTATAAAATAACTATACATCAAAGTTGAAATATCTTACTTAAATATCTAATATAATTTATTTATTTATATATATGGAAAAATTGGAAAGATCTGTCAACTTTCATGACATTAATATATATAACATATATTTCAGCGATACATTTTACTCTACATTTACCGATCTTTCCTATGGAAACTATATGATATATTTATCCGATTTCAATTTTTTGTTTATGTTTATTTTTTTTTGATTTAGCTTCTAGAAACTTATACTACAGGTTCCTCCGATTTGTAATATGTTAAAGTAAGAAAAATGTACTATATCTCAAAGTAGTTGAAAATGTGTTGAAAACAAGCAAGTTATTAATTTTTTTCTATAAATTTTCTGTTATTCCTAAGGCAGCTATATGATAAAGTGCTTCGATCTTGCTTGTACCGATTTATATACTAATAAGAATAGTTAAAATGAGTTTATTCAGATAGCTTCAAAATCTTAAAGACTACACTTTAATTTAAGAACGAACTTACGCACCTGTCTAGATCAACTCGGCTGTTTATGCCAGTCAAGACCATAACCTTGCGTTACAAACTTCTAACTAAAATTATAATACCCCTCTTGAAAGAGCATAATAATAACAATAACGATTTAAATTAAGTGCAGCGCCAAGCGAGTTTTTTGAGTAAGTAATCGTTTTTAATTTAACAAGTACGTGACAGTTGTCGAATTTCGTCCTGGCCCCTCCTTTTTGCACCTCAATCGAAAGTCACGTGGCAGCATTAAGTGCCAAATTTGTTGAAAATTCAAAGCAAAAGAAAGAGAGAGAGAGAGAAAGAGAACAACAAATGAAATGGAAACAAAATGCTTAAAGTTAAATGTTAATTTTTTTTTGGGACCTCTTCTTCCTTTTTTTCGGGATGCGTGTGTCCTTTAAATGAAAAAGAGAGGAAGAGGGGGTTGGGGTTTGGTAATTGCCATTGATTTTTCCAAACAACTGAACGAAAGGGAAGCAGGGAAGATCCTTTCTCGTTTTATGGCCAAAGTTTTTATTAATTAATTTGGACCAAGATATCAACGAAAGTTCTTTTTTTTTGGGCTATAAATGTTTGAAAAATGTAGACTGAAATTAAACTTAATTATTCTTAATAAGAAGTTAAATAGTAATCATAATAACTTAACTTAATAATTTTTAAATATATTAGATTCAGCATGTTGAAAAATCTAGACTGCGCTGAAACTCAGTTATTCTTGCTAAAAAACTAAATTATAAAAATAATAAATAAACTAATAATTTATTATTGTTCATGATCAAAAATTAAATAGTGAGAATAATAAAGAAACTAATAATTTAATTATTATTCATCTTGATGAAAAAATAAATAGTAATACTAATAAATAAACTAATAATTTAAAATATATCAAGTTTTGCTTGTTTGAAAAATCTAGACCAAGCTGAAACTATTTTTTTTTTTTTTTTTTAATTTTTTATATATATTAAATAATAATAATAATATAAATTTAAATATAATAATAATGTATACACTAATAATTTCAAATATATTAAGTTCACCTTCTAAAATCTGAAATTCCATTACTGCTTGCCATGATTATGTATTTTTTGTTTCGAAACAATCCTTTCCTTTTCTATCTTCCTTCTAGGGGAATTTCAATTTAATATTAGAAACCCTTAAAAAAGGGTCCTAAAAAAAGGAGCCAGCTTACTTTAGAGGGAAGGAGATGGTTCCTGAAAAGGTTCAACCTAAGCTGGGCTTAATTTTAAAGACAGCAATCAGCGAGTGGCGCACCAAAATCAATTTTAAATGCTTCAAAAATCCATCGATAAGAAAGTTAACCCCATGTTTTAGGCAACAGCTATATATATATATACATATATATATTTATATATTTGATTATCTTGATGCCTTCTCACTTAATTTATTGTAAAATGTTAAATTTCACGAAGCGGAAATGTTTATTAGAGCGGAAATTGTTATTTTTAGTGTGATGGGCAGGTTTGTGCTTGTTGCTGTCGCCTTTCCTTTTTTTCTTTTTGTTTTTGTTTTTGTTGTTGGTTAGCTTGGAACAAAGGCGACAAAAGGATACTAAAGTCCTTTGTCAGTATGTGTGTGTGTATTTTGCTCCTCTTTTTCTCTCTGAGCTGCCAAGAATTAATTTATTAATATTTTTCGTTTTTTGGGATAACAGGCACACAGCCCACGTGTCGTATGCGCAACATATTAAGTATACGACGTGGAAAAGGAAGGCGCAGGCTGCTGCCTTTTAAATATTATCCTGGCAACTTGTTAATTAGTTGTCAGCTTCTATTCAGTTTGTTGACTTTAATTAAATAAGAGCAAAAAAAAAAACAGAAAGGAAAAAAACGCCTTTCAAATATTTATAAACAAATACTTTTTCACTTCTAATAAAATGTGTCTTGAAATCAACTTTAAAGCCTTAACTTATACTTGTATCATTTTTTATTGAAATTATAATCCCTGTTGAGCTGCTTTCTTTGCTTTCCTGAATTTTTCATTTGACAATTTTCATATTTATTCGTTTAGCATTTCTCGCCACTCTTTTTTTTTTTTTTTGGCACTTGAATATTTATCGAGGCTCAAGTCGCTTTTTGCATTTTATAGACTCTCTCCTCGCCCAGCTGGGACCCAGAAAGACGTTCGGAATCTGCTTAAATTTTTCTTCCTTTAAATACTTAATGCAAAATACTCGCTTGCCGCAAAAGCCGGGCCGCAACTTGGCCTCTAGCCCTTCCAGTTGTCCGCCACATTTCAAATTAATTTTACAGCTGCCAGTTACCAGCTCGGGCCACCTTGTGCCATAATGAAGTAGCAAATAAATAGCGCTCTCAACCGTTCCACCTTCTTAGCCAGCGTCTTAGCCAGCTCCCCCTTTTTCTTGGCAATAACAAACAGCGACCGGGAAGGAAAAACAAGTCGGAAAAGAGCTTGGTAAAGGCAAAGGGAATGGCCAAGTGCTAGAGTCCAGACATTCTTGGGGAATTTTCCTTATAAATGCAACCGGTTAGTTTCGTTATTTATAATTGGGAACTGTAGGGATTTACCTAAGATTTTTCTATGGGTAATGAACTAGATTATTTGGTATATTATTTTCTTAGATATTAGTTTGATATTATTCCATTTTGGGTGTATAATAAATATATAAGTTAAATACAATATAAAAAATTTAAACTTTATAATAAAAATTATTTAATTGTATTGTTTTTTCTGTTGAAATTTGCTGTTATATTAATATTTAAAAAGAAGGCCTGTCTATAATAAATTTAACTCAGATTTTCCTATGGAAAATTAACTAGAATATTTGCAATATTATTTTCCTAGACATTACATTTTGGTTATATAAAAAATATAAAAAATAATTATAAATTAATTATATTAGTTGCTTTTTTATTTTCCTAGACATTAGTTTGATATTATTCCATTTTGGTATTATAATAAATATATGTAAAAATATAAATAAAAACGTTTAAGTGAGAAATATAAGAACATTCTACAGACTCGAGGTCAAGTCGGCTTTGCCATATTTAAAAACATTAAAACTATATAATAAACTTTTACTGTTATTAACCTTATTTTTTCTGTTTAAATTAGCTGGCAGATTAATTATTAAAGAAGGGATGCTTATAATAAATTTACCTTCGATTTTGCCATGGGATATTAACTATCTAAGTAGCCCGATTCATTTGTAAATTTAATTTCAAGGAAATATTTTATATTAACCCAATATTGCAATGTAATAAATATATAACTTAATACATTAATATAAGTAAATATAATTATATAAATAAATAAAAACACATAAAACGATTTAATAAATATAAACTAGTATTAACGTTATTTTCTCTAAAAATGTATTTTTTATTTTGATGTAAGATTAATAATTAAATTATATTAAATAAATTCAAAATTAAATTAGGTAGACAGGCCTTCTTTAATTCGGATTAATTCATGAATAATAAATTCATTATTTTTTATTCATAATAATAAATCCGTTGTATGTTTTATTAATTTTAGTATACATTTTATTAGTTATTCATTTTACTAATATAAAAATAATTTTTATTTAACACTTTCCCTTTAACTTCTTATTTATTTTATTAATAATTCTATTTTAATTAAAAATCAAAATTCATTCAAATCATACAAATTTTCCAGTGAAAGTTCAGGGTATTCCACTCCAACTTCCAGTTGATTTTATCCCCCCCGCAGCGCCAAATGCTACTTTTCTGTGCATTTTTCATCGTGGACTTTGGACAGAGAAAAATAAACCGCTGCATACTTATCTGGGCACTCAGTGGAGAAGACAAAAGCGCAGTTCCCTGCACAAATTTACATGCAAATTAAATGCGATAAATTCGTTGTCGTCATTGTTTGTGCTCTCTCTCGCTCTTACTCTCTCATCTCTCTTCCCGCTGACGTCATCAAGAAAAAGCTAACATAAAGAAGTGAGAGAAAAAAAACCCAACCTGGGCAATTTGCATAAATCAGGGTCACACCTCCACGAACAATATATAGACCGCACTTAATGAACGCCTTAGCTTGCACTTAATGCACGTTAATTTCATTTCACTAAACCAACAAACCGCAAAAAAAGGGATATCTATATGAATATATATAAGGATATATATGAATATATATAAGGAGTAAAAAAAAGCAATTAATGAACCGCTCATCGTTTATTCATCAATTGCAATTTGCCATCGAGACCGTTAAAGGGTTGCGGTCGAAGGAACAAGGAAACAAGGCAACCCATGGGGTCAGAGTTCGATGTGGCAGGCAAATACGTAAAGCACACAAGGCGGGAAACCAAAAAAAAAAAATACAAATAAAAATAAAAAAATAAGAGAAAATAGAAAAGGAAAAACAAAGAAGACAAAAAACAAACTAAACAAAAACAGTGGGCCAAAGGAAGCAATTTTTAAGAAATGAAAATACAAAACCAAAATTCTACAATTATTTTTCACATATTTTTGCAAGAAATAATTTAGATTCTTGGGGAAAAATATGGCTATATGTTTAATAATCATTAATTATTAATAAAGATATATGACTAAATGTTTAATAGTTAATAAATATTAATAAAATTAATACAGTTTACTTTATTTAAGGTAAATGAATACAGTTTTTCTTAAAGAATGCAATTTTTAAGAAATAAAAAAAAATACAAAAGAAAATTTTTACAATTATTTTCTACATATTTTT
This sequence comes from Drosophila watanabei, assembly GCA_008042575.1. Classification (NCBI taxonomy): domain Eukaryota; kingdom Metazoa; phylum Arthropoda; class Insecta; order Diptera; family Drosophilidae; genus Drosophila; species Drosophila watanabei. The sequence goes on from VNJS01004672.1 coordinate 13,405, forward strand.
GCTTTATTTATAAAAGAATTCATTTGAATTCAGGGGAAAAATATGACTAAATGCTTAAAATCCTTAAATATTTTTTAAATTATAAAAGTTAACTATATTTCAGGTAATTTAATATGTAAATAAATCTAGGAAACCCTCTCAATAGGATTTTTTTTAAAGGAAGCAGTTTTTAAGAAAAGAAAATAAAAAGCAAAATTCTACAAATATTTTTTACATATTTTTCGTTAAATTTATAGAGAATTTATTTGGATTCAAAAAATATTACTATATTTTTAATAATTATAATATATTTCAAAATTATGAAAATTGAATATATATTGAAATTAATTAATTAATTTAATTTATATGTAAATAAATCTATTAAACTTATTCAATAAGCTTTTCGTAAGAAAGCATTTTTTTTTTTTAATAAAATATATATATATATATATATTTTTTTTAAAAATATATATTTCCATCTGTAAAATCAACAGGAGATCTACTACAGGTATTTACCTCTATTTCAATCTCTATCTAGGAAACTCAATAGAATTTTTCTCCGAATATTAATTATTTAAAAAATTTAATCCCAATTTCTTATAAATACAAAAACATATACATTTCCATCTGTAAAATCAACAGAATAAAATCAATTTACAGGTGTTTACCTCTTTTTCAATCTTTATCTAGGAAACTCATTAAGAGTTTTCTCCAAATACTAATTTTTTAATTTATTTAATCCCTGAATTTGCTTATAAATCTGTAAAAATCTGTTAATCTGTAAAATCAAAAGAATAAGATCAATCTCCAGATGTTTACATCTTATTCTCAATGCAATACAAGTAGCCCAGCTAGGGGAATGACTTGCTTTTTGTCCTTTATTAGCCATATAAATCGTTATAGTGACAAATCAGCATTGTGTCACTAGCAGAATCACTCACGTTCTTTGATTGGTGACAGTGGGAGGCTGGCTCCTTTGTTTCATCCCATCCTTCCTGCTGCGTTACTTGCCCAATAGCAATTATATCATTTTCTCAATGAAAATCCCACCCAGTATCCCTCAGGTTTACTTTTCTTTATTTCTGTCCTCGCCTCCATTCAAGGGGATTTTCATCGTCTTCGTGTTCGGATTCGCCTTCACCTCCCACTGTGCCATGAATGACAACAAAATAAATGAAATTGAGCGTTCATTCCTGGCTTATTCAAAGGCATGAGCCACGCCCCCCATCACGCCTTACAATTTCACCCGAAAAACCGAGAGAAAGCGGGTGAAGCAGGGAAAATCGGTAAATAAACAAGCAAAAGGGTGAGGGAGTGAGAGCCTGGCAAAAAGTTAAGGAAAATATTTACAAATGAATTAACGTAATGAAAATAAACCAGCACAGATATTTATATGTGTATATATATATACCCGATCATGATGGCCAAGATAATGATGATGACGCCACAGATCCATTAAAAAATAAAGATAGATAGCGGATGACAATAATAATGGTCAGAAAAAAAGGGGGACCAAAAATATGGTCAATGATTAACAGTTAAAAAATTGTAAATTATAAATTAAAACTTATAAATTTTTCATTTAATATCCACTTAATGTATCAAAAAATATTCTCAAATAATAATATTACACTCTTCTCTCAAATTTACAATAGAAAATATAACCCTTCAAAATTGTTCTCTCTGCAACACAATAATTCCCATAATTCCCCTTTTTGTTTCTTTACTGATAAGATACCGAGATACAATTGTAATGCATGTCCATAAAACTTGAACAATTCCACTAGAAAATTCAGAAAACAAAAGGCTTGGGCGCTGTGTGGCTGTTGGGGGGGAGTGGGAAATGGGAAAAGTCTATTGACCTTGGCCCACAACTCGATGAAAACATCTGGTCATGTCAAAAAAAAAGCCAAACAGCAAACTTGAAGAAATATATCCAAAAAGCAGCCTTAAATTTAGTATTTTATGCTTTTGATTTTGGAGAAACCCCAAGAAGGGGGAGGAAAAGCGGGTAAAACTGAGGGAAAACGTCAAAACGAGCAAAAATTAATGGAAAATTTCTCGAAAAAAGTGTTTATCTTTCCGGGCAAAGCGATCATATACAAAGAATATTATGTGTTTTGGCAGCTGATGATTCCAGACATTGTGCGTATCATAAATTTGGATGCATGCTTTATTTGGAAACGCAGACAAAATGAGACATTTTAGTGAAAAACTTTTAATTAATAGCAAATAATACTCTTATTCGCCAACAAAATGAGACAAATATTCAATTAATAGCAATTAAAACTGTTTAGGGTTCATTTAACTTTTTAAATCCTTCCCAAAAGGTTCGATTAACTCCAATTATTTCTATTTATTTATATTAAATATCCGCAAGTTAAAGCCCTAATTCCTTGTCTAGAATCTTCTTCTAATAAAAACCCTAAACAAACCCCATTTAATATCCTTTAGTTGTAGCTTGACACTATTTTTAGTCACCAACTAGGCGTATACGTATTTAAAATACGTATACGACATGGTGGACCCTTCGGAATGAGCTCTCTCCCTCTCTTTCTCTATCTTTCTCTCTCTCTATGTCTTGAAGGCATTCTCAACATATTTGCCAACAAGTCTCGTATAGAATTCCTTCGTTTTTTATTTATCGCCCAGTTGTGTTTGCTCTTTGCCACTCGATTGCCCCTTTCATAGCCATTCTCCCGCTGCTTTATGGCTGTTATTGTGTTTTTTAATGCCGCACACACGCCTTCAACTGTGCGTATACATACGTACATATATATTTATATAAATGCACAAGGATATATACATCCTGTATCGATTACAGGACCCGCGGACTATTGTTCTAGCCCAGCCCAACTGATAGAAAATTCCCTTTGAGCCCCGCACAAATGGAGAGGCGGACGTGAAAATCTTGTTCGTCTCCAAGACCAAAAACAAACAACACTTGCCGGCCAAGTTGATGTCTTTGGGAAATGATTTAAGTGCGGGGTAAACTCTATTGTATTTTTAAATGAATTTACTAATATATCCTGAGATATTAAATGATATTGAACATCGAAAAAATCAAATTAATAGTCTAAAAATTTGCAAATAATATAAAATTAATAATTATTAAGTTTTTTTTATAGATCTATGAAGAACAACGTACTATTATTATTAAAATAATAGCATTCAAGATTACAATATCGATATTATTATTTGCGGGAAAAAAATTGAAGGAATATCGATTAATCGACTTTCTCACTTATTTCTATGCAGTAATAATTTCTCGATATTTTTACAATGTGCTATATCGAAATTTTAAATATTATAAATATCGCATTCATGATTAAAATATTGATATTATTAACAAATATCTGAATAAACGAAAAACTATCAATTTGTAAATCTACTCTCACTTTAATTTCGATGCAGTAACAATTTATCGATATTTTCGTAATAAATATAGATTAATTACAAGTTGATATATCGAAATTTTAAAATTTAAACATTAAGCACTCAGGATTAAAATATAGATATTATCGCCAAATATCGAAAAAAGAAACGAAAGAATATCGATTTGCAAATCTAATTTCGCACTAATTTCTAAGCAGTAAAAATTTATCGATATCGATTTATCGATCTACATAATTATAGATTAATCGAAAATATCGTAAAAGCTGTTATATCGAAATTTTAAATATTATAAATATCGCACTCAGGGTTAAAATATCGATAATATTAACAAATATAAACAAAAACGAAGGAATATCGATTATATAAAATATCTAATTTCATTCTAATTTCTATGCATTAAAAATTTATCGATATTCTCTACCTAAATATCGAACATTGCTGCATTGATTTTTATGATTATAACTGGCTATCAAAAGATAGCTTACGCCGCTATCGAGATCCTTTGTAAGACTCTTATCCTTTGTATCCATTCTGTGTTTACCAGTGTAATCTTTTTGCTGCCGCCTCGAAAGGCTTATCATATTGTATCTGAAAGTCTAATTTCGAACTGAAACCGAAACTGAAACTGAAACGGGAACTGGAACTGTAACTGCCGGCCACTCTTGGCTACTTTAGATACTTTGCCTACTTTGGCTACTTTGCCGGCATTAAAATTTCGTTTATTGCCAACCGGGGAGCTGTTAAGTCGTCAAACGGCAAGCCTCCACCAAAACGAGAATTTTCCCTCAGAGTCTTGGGCTTTGCCTCATTTCCCAGCCTATAAAGTATCTTATTTTGCAGACGTCGAAGACGTTAATACTCTTAGGGCTTAGGACAAGATTTGCAGCAGCTCAGATGATTGTAGATATTTTTTGTATAAGCCAATTTAATATGACAAATCGTGGATTAGATGTTAAAGGGATATGCAAAAAAAGGTTTCCGAAACTTTATTTCATTGAAATTTATTTTAAATATTTCAACACATTTAATGGATATTTTTATAAACAGGAAACCTATCAATAAAATTTCAAAATTATGATTCTTTATAACAGTTTTCGAAAACTAAATTCAATTATTTATTTTTTTATTCACTTACTGAGTTTAGACTTGTGTAAATAATATTTAATAAATAGATATAAGCTCCCCTTAAAAGTGATATGTAACCCCCAAGAAATTAGTGTAATATCCAACTAGCTTTATCCCTCGTTTTATTTGTCGAATTTGGTGGTGGGGCTGCTCTATTGATATGTCTGATGGGAGATGTTTCACATGTACAAATGTTAATTTTCCCTTTCCCTTTAAGTTTATTGTTTTTTTGTATATTTTTTCCGGGGCTTTTGATGAAATTTTACTCCCAAACTTTCCATGTAATGAGCTTCGGTTCGGTTTTTCGCAACAAATTCTGGTATCTATATAAATTCCAGTAGCTATCTACTATGGACTTTGTGTATGTTGACAACGCAATTGATTTAATTGAGATTAGAGCGCATTCTCGATTTTCCCTTGGCCTCCGCACACTTTTCCTCCGCATTGATACAGCAATGCAAAATGCAAATTGAAGTGCACAGTCCACAGATGCGTTGAATAGGAAAATGGCTTTCGGTGATGAAATCGGAGTATCGGGTGGGTTAAGAGGGGATTACAGAGTGCCTGGGATGGGGGGGGATGGGGAGTGGCTTAGAGGGTTAAGGGTGGGATTGATTCGAAAATCGGATTTCAAAGAAATTCAACAATTTAAGCAGAGATGATACTGTATCTGTTAAGTCAGGGGAATTTATCATTGATATTTAGTTTTTTTCTGTAGAATATTTCCCTAAAAACTATAAGCAAAAAAATTAAAAAGAAATGTATTTTATTTATTGTATAATAGGATTTATTTCTTATACTTTCTAAGGAAATATTAATCCATTACAAAGCTTAAGAAAACCTAAATTAATTATTAACAAATCCCATTGAAATATTCTTTAATAAATGAAAATTTATACCATTTAATTAAGTAACTGAAACCATTAAAAATTGCTTGTAAATATATATATTTTAAAGGAAAAACTTCCAATTCAACTTTTTATATTGAACCTTTAGTTTATTATGCCAAAGCCAAAGACGAAGCCAACTTTCTCAACTTTCCACTTGAAGGAAATCAATCTTTAGCCAGAATCGTGAAGGCTCCCATCTGGCATGGAAAACTTCAAATGAGAAGTTTCGCTCATTAAAAATTTATTGTTTATAAAGTTGAACAGGGAAAATTACGTATATATATATCTCTTTTTTATTGTTATAAATGACAGGGAGGCCTGAGAATTTTATTCTTTAAATTAAAGGGGTAAAATGCAAGATAAGCCACGTTATAAATTCCAAAGAAAGGAAATCAATCTCCAGCTGAATCTTCAAGTTGCAAATTTTCCCAGCACTGTCACTCATTTTCCACAATTTTCCCCGCGTTGAATAGTTGCATGTACAATTTACCGCTGCTACCTTTTGAGGCAACCAACAAGTGTTTTCATTGCAATTAGCGATGTTTCACCAGAGCCGCCGCCCCTAACGCTTTCCTCCATTTTCCTCCTTTTCCCCCTTTCCCTAATTTCCCCCCTCCGCCTCGTTTTCCGACACTCAACTCGCAGCTTCATTCTTCATTATGCACAAGTTGCTCTGTGGCCCACTTTTCTTGGGGCGAGCAGATAGACATGCCCATGAAACGGCCACGCCCGCAATTCACGCTTGACATTCAACGCCCCCGGGCCCCGTCGGAGGGTCCTGTGAGTCCTGTGAGAGCTACGGATTGTATGGAGTACACTAAGAGAAATGAGAAAGTGAATTTTTCTAATTAAATAAAATAAATTGGGATTTGTTTATCGAAAAATTAAATTGTTTGTATTATTAGTTACAAATCGATAAGACCTAAAAGAAAAAAGAGAGTCTTGTTCAAGCAATCTTCATGGACTTAATTCGTTTTAGAGATGACAGAAAAATATTGATTTATCTAAATAAATTTATATAAATCAATATTCTGTGTGAAAAATCGGTCCAAAATAGCAACAAAAATAATACAAATCAACAAAATTCTTTATTAGAGATGTAACAAAAATATAGTTCTATCGAAATAAATCGATATAAATTTAAATTGATATATAAATCAATATGCTGAGCTACATATCGGTCCAATATAACAACAAAAATAATACAAATCAAAGAAAATCTTTATAAAAGATTGCAGAAACCTATAGATTTATCGAAATAAATCAATATACATTTAAATTGCTATATTAATTAATATGCTGTGTAACGTATCGGTTTAATATCGCAACAAAAATAATATTTATCAAAGAAAAAAACATGTTTCGCATATTTTTCGATAATATAGATATTTCTACTTTTCGATAAATATATTTAAATAAATGTCATATTTTAAAGTTTCGAAATATTTTTGATAATATTTTTCTCGATTATCTGACTTTTAGCAAGAAAAATTATACAAATTAAAGAAAAAAACATTTTTCACATGTTTTTCAATAATATCAGTATGTAAATTTTTAAATGCGATACTTTTCGATAATTAAAAATGAAAAATTTCAAAGTTTCGATATACTTTCGATAATATTTTTTTTTGATTATCCCACTTTTCTCACTTTATAGATTCTTTTACAACTAAAATCTTTCAGTGCATTTGTTTATGCATTATTCAAGATGGACACTTTCCTTTTGTCGCAGTGTGGCAAATGGAAAATGAGCAGAAGGAGTCGGAAATGCTGTCACTTTGTATGAAAAGTTTTGCTGGCGTGTTTTTGAAATTTTCCCCGACTGCACAGAGAAAAGGGCGGAAATTGTCAGTGCACAATATCCGTTGATTTGTGCAGCATGAAAATGGGATAGTGAAAAAGGGAAAATCCATTGACACGAAATGCAACTCGCAGGCAGCGTTTCTTTGCCGAAGGCCCACGAGCATTTCCACCCAAATTATGCATATGCCAAGGCTCTGGCTTTGGGCTTTGGCTTTCCCTGGGCCCCAAAGGACATATCGCATGACCAATTAGCACTAGAAGGATCGGGTATTGTTTCCCATCAAAGGTTCAAACGAGACGAACCCTTTCCTTACTCATCATCCAGACATTTATCCATTTGTTATTTACTTTCAATTCCCCAAATAACAATGCTGAATTTTCCCATTTTTCCCCATTCGAACCTTTTGCGGTCCTCTGTTGCTCTTCTTGCATTCTCGCCATTAACATAAAGCCCAAAAATGGAATCGAAGGACGAAATAAATAAATAAAAAAAATAAGAAGAAATGCCCAGGATATGGGGAGGAGAGAATGAACACTCGCTTGTTGCTATTTTACATCCAAACCCAAACCCACCAATCCCTTCACTCGTTTCCCTCATTTTTCCCAGCTTCAAGTCAACGCAAATCACTTGGGGCCAAAAAGTCTCTCTGAGCCCTCAGGTAAATGCACAAAAAAAAAGCAACAAAATAAAGAGAAAGAGAAAAAAAGAATAAGAAAAATGGAATATCCCTTATAGAATAGCTGAGGAGGGTCACGGGGCAGGCAGGTCACATCAATAAGGACGCCCGTCAGTCAGAGACTGAGTTTGATCAACATACCGAACCCAGGGAATTCGACCTTCAGATACCCTTTCTTAAGGTGAGATTGCAAGAAGTCAAGTTACCTGTAAATATAAAGAATGCAAATAAATAAATATTATGTATAATAAATATATATTATAAGGAATAATATATTTATATAAAAATATTTACAAAATACATAACTTAGTTATAAGTACTTTCTCATATTTATGATTGAAAATATAAAATTTAATAATCAATATTACGTATAGTAAACAAATAAATAGTATGTATAATACATCTATATTAAAAGTAATAATTTATTTTTTATAGCAATATTTACAAAATACATAACTTAGTTTGAAGTTCCTTCCCATATTTATTGTTGAAAATAACGACTCCGTACATTTACATATGAGAGAATGCTTGTACACGTTTAGGAACAGATCATGTAGCTTTTAGATTTGTCTCTCTCGAACGAATAGATCATAAGAAAATATGTATAACAACTTCAACTTCAATGATCTATAACAAATAACAATAAATTTAAATGTTTCCTTATTGTCTTCAATATTTGCCAAGACATCGATTTGTCAAATATGATCTATAACTAAAATTAATTTAAATGTATTCTTCATTGTTTTCAATTTTTCGCCAAGACATCGATTTATTAAAAATGATCAAGAAGCTGATTGAGTCATTGTTAAATTGGTAAATTGTTTTTAATTGAGTTCTTTTTGTAAAAATTAATTGAGCTGTATATTAATAGATGTCAATAGATATAAAAGTTAATAGAAATAGATGTTAATAAATATACATATCCAGTAAAACTATATTTTATTCAATTAAAATGCTTTTTTTATAAACCAACATTTTAAATTGTTTGCTTACTTAACTCTTTCACAAACAAAAACTAGAAAGGGTATCTCAAAGTGTCACCATGGGAAAAAATTAAATTTAGCCTCTCTCTCCCTCTCTTTCTCTCTCACAATAACGGTGATTCTCTTATTCTGTTACTTTAGCCATTCCCTTTTTTTTGTTTGCCGGCAACACGTCGTCGTCAGGGCGAAAACTCATAAAGTATATTAACAAAATGTTCGATTGCACTTTACCTTTTAGCATTCTGCCTTTGCTACATTGCTCTCTTTTCTTTTATTTTCCTTTCTCAGTTTTCTTTTGCTTTTTTTCTCGTTTTCTTTTCTTTTCTTGATTTCCCATTCTTTTCTCGAGGCCTTGCATGACTAACGGATATCAATATACCAAGTCCCTCTCCTTCTGTCTGTCTGACAGTCTGCCTTTTCGGGCTTCCATTGGCGAAATGCGAAGGAAAATATATATATATATATTATATATGTATATAGTAAGAAAAGAAAAAGGTCGCGGCACATTTTCTTGTTAAATTTTTAAAGAGGCTTTCCCTGCAAGTGAGCCCGTTATTTTCATATTTTCAGCCTGCGCAAAAAAACGTTATCTACCAGGAAAGTTGACCTTTTTGCCACCCGAGATGGAGGAGGAAAAAAAAAGGAATGACACTGGTATTTAATATGCCTTCAACTATCAAATATCCTTGATCACAGCTAATTGAATGAAATGTGAGCTGTTTTGAACTTGGGTTAGCCGAGATTGAATTTAAAACTGGCTTATAAGAATCCTTATTCATTTTAAATAAATTAAATTGTCTAGATTCCAAGTGTGTTGTTGAGTTATTGTTGAACTGTTGTTGAAGACATTTAATCGAACTAGAAGTTTGTTTTATTTACTAAAAATAAACAGGTAAAATCTGTAACACATATGTAAAGCTTATTTAAAAGAATTTGATTTATTCGAAATATATTCTTGATATTTACAGATCGTAGTTTAGTTATTGTGGAAATGTTGTTGAATAAATTAAATCAAATTAAATTGTTGAAGTGTTGTTGAGTGTGTAAGTAGAAGTAGAAATTGTTTAAATTTGTAGAAAACATTTAATTTGACAATGGAACATAAACTTTATGGCATTTCAAGTTTGTTGTTGATTTATTGTTGAATCGTTGTTATAGTTCTTGGTGTAAATGAAATATCTTTAAGTAAAAAAATCAAAAAATAAGCATTCAAGGACTTTGTGACCTTAACTACCGCCAGTACACGAAATCAATCAACTTAATCCGCGAAATATCAATACAATTGATTCAATCCAAGAACTGATTGATTGCATTTGCCTCAATCATATTTGTGGCTGAGCAATTCAACGAAATGCGCCCCACTCAACCATATGAATGCATTCATTTCTCTGAGCTATTCGATGGTAAAAATGAATTGATTTAATTTGTGGCCAAAGTGTCGCCCATTAAACTTCGATACTAACGAACTAAAGTGTTGTCACCGCCGAGTGTGTGTGTGTATCGATGCCAGTGTGTTTGTGAGTATCTGTGTGAGTGATAGAATGCGAGTGTAGCAATCAAACTGTTGATTCCCGCCCAAGGGGCAAGCGGCAACAAAAAAAAAAAAAGAACGAAAAAAATAATAAAAATGGCATCCGCTTTCCCTGTCGCTGTCGCTTTCGATGTCACTGCGGCTGGAGCGGTGGCAACCACCACCTACTTTTACATTCCCACCCACTTTTCCAACCATTTTCCGCCCCCCTTGGCACCTTCTCCAGTGTCTTTGCCCCAAGGAACGCGATGGAATAGTGAAATAGACAGAGAAATAGAGGAATTTATGCCAAATTCCTTTCGCACTGACGCCAGACACATCCACTTCAATCACCTCTCGTTATGGATTCACCAAGGTTATGCAATATTTCTCTATTTTTAAAAGAATTTTTCCTTCGTTTAACACTGATGTTTGTTTGTTTTTTTTGCTTGTTTATTGATTTCAGAGCAAATGGGAAAAACATTTTCAAGAAAAGTATCCAAAATATTATGAAAAGAAAGCTATCTTAGGGGAAACCCAAAAAGTCTTCTAATTTAATTTAAACATTACATTTTTATAAAATTTTAAATATTTGTATACATATTTAAACAGTTTTATGAATTTGTTTTTTATTTATACATTTTTATACATTTTTAAACATTTTTATATATTTTTATAATTTTTTATACATTTTTATACATTTTTATACATTTTTTTACATTTTCATACATTTTTATACCCTTGCAGGGTATTATAATTTCAGTCAGAAGTTTGCAACGCAGTGAAGGAGTCATCTCCGACCCTATAAAGTATATATATTCTTGATCAGCATCAACAGCCGAGTCGATCTAGCCATGTGCGTCTGTCCGTCCGTCTGTCCGTCTGTCCGTCTGTCCGTCTGTCCGATTATACGCGAACTAGTCCCTCAGGTTTGAAGCTATCTGAATGAAACTTTGTAGATAGTCTTCTATATACTCTCACTCGTACATAAGTCGGAACGGGCCAGATCGGTCAACTGTATCATATAGCTGCCATACAACCGATCCTTAAATTTGTTGAAAAAAAATTATAACTTGACTGTTTTTTAACAAATCTTGATCAACTCTCGGTTATAAGCTATATATATTATTCTAGATTTTAAGATTTAATTTTATGAAAATCGGACTACTATATCATATAGCTGCCATAGGAACGATCGGGAAATTTTTAGAAAAAAGAATTATAACTTTGACAGTTTTTAACATAATTTCTTCTACTTTGAGATACTAGTATTTCATATTTTTTCAGAATTTTGTTGTAAATTTCATAAGAATCGGACCACTATATCATATAGCTGCCATACAAACGATCGGTTAATGTGGAGGTAAACTACATTTTACCTTACATTTAAAATGTAAAAATATGTAAAAAAATGTAAAACAGTAAAAATTGTATGTCTATGAAAGTAGTTCGTATTATATTGGAATAGATTATAATTTATACAATTGGAATCTGCAAGGGTATAACAACTTCGGCGTGCCGAAGTTAGCTTCCTTTCTTGTTATATATATTTTTTATACATTTTTAAACATTTTAAAAAATTTTTATACAGTTTTAAACATTTTTATTTATTTTTATACTTTTTTATACATTTGTATAATAAAGAAAATGTGTTTTTTTATTGGTTTCTAATTTTAAAAATTCTTTCTGTTGATTTTCTTTATACTAAAAAATCCTCTACTATATTTTCATATATAGAAAATAATTTGTTTCTAAGTAATATAGACATAATTGTGCAAACTTGTCAAGTTTCAGAGCCGTTGTCCAATATCCGGCTGTGATGACAGCAATTTTAAAGTTTGGAAAACAGAGCCTCGGGAAACTTTCACCAAACTAGACAAGTGGCAGTCAAAACAAAAGTTCTTGAAGGAATTGCAAAATCCACTGTATATGTGTGTGTTTGTGGTGTAAAAAATATATATATATACATATATATATATATAGAAACAAGCATGCATGCAACAGCTGACGTTGGCGTTGAGTAATCTAATTAAAAGTTTGTTGCAACTTGTTTTTTAATGATGTCACGCCTAGCAAGAATTTGGCGCCAAACCCTTTTTCCCTTTTGCCTCTATAGCCATCCCTTTCTGTGTCCCACCTGCCGTCTCGCTCTGCGTGGGTCTGAGCCTTCTATTTCGCTTTAATTACAATTTATGGATGCCTCAAGTTTTGCCGGCGCAGCAGGAATAAAAATACGGGAATTATGAAAAGGTAAGCGCCAGTCGAATAGGGTCAAAATGCCAAAAAAAGGAAAGAAACGCAAAAAATAAAGGTAAAAGGTAAAAGAGTGAGAGCTGAAAAGAAAAGGATGTAATTACACAAAAGCAACAGAAAAATAACACTGAAGAAAAAACATTTATAGCATTATGAGTTTTTCTTTAGTTGAATTTAAATGATTTAATATTTTGTAACTCTATTCTATTAACTTCATATTTTAAATTGTTATTTATAAAAAATTAGAGTTTCTCGCAAATGCAAACTTACTCAATAAAAAAGATAAATTTTAACTTTAATTTGTTTTACATTTTTAAAGTAATAACAGCAAATTTTGAGTGTGACCATTTTTAACAGCATTTGAAGTTAAAGGTTTAACATTTTTGGCAATATAAAAATAGATAGAACTTTAAATAATTTCTATTTAGAATTTTTTAAACTATAATTTTAACTAAATTAAATAAAGTAATAAATAAAACAGAAAAATTAATAAAAATAATTATAATAAAATAATTCAACAAAAATTGTACTTTTCATTATTTACAGTAAAATTAAAATAAAATCGTTTGGGTTTGATCATTTATAATTTTAATGGTACATTAAATATAGTTTCTAACGTCATTGAAAATCTTTTTTCCATTTTTAGCTAAAATTTAAATTAAATCATTTGAGAGTGACCATTGTTTTGCATTCTACAAGGGCAACGCACCGTGCAAATAACGGTAAAAGAACAGGAACTAGCACACACACACACAAGGAAAGCAAAGGAAGACTATGAGTTGAGTGAGTTCACTTGAGCGAAACTCAAGCACAAGAGGAGAGAAACAACGAAACAAAATGAGCGAAAGAGAGAAGCCAACGCCTGCGCAGGGAGATTGAGAAGTGGGAGAGCGAACATGAAGGACAATCCAACCGGCAGGATTACAGCAGCGGCACAGTGAGCTAAAAATACCAAAATGTCCTAAGGAGACCGGATATAATAATAGAACCATGTTCGATATTAGCAATCGATAATTAATCGAGCATAAAGCTATGAATTTACTAAAGAAATATTGACAAATCTCGATAAATCAATAAGCTTATTTGAATATTTGTAAAATAAACTTTAAAATAAATTATTAAGAAGAAATTTTTACAAATCTCGATAAATTGATAAAAATACAAATAAAATATTTATAAAATAAACTTTAAAATAAATTATTAAGGAGACATTTTTTTCAAATCTAGATAAATCGATAAAAATATTTATAAAATATTTGTAAAATATACTTATATATTATAACTTATTAAAGTAAAAAGAAATGCATAATCCGAAACGAGTAAAATTTTAAGTTTAAATGTGCTCAAATTTTAAAGGATTGAGATCTTGCTTAAAGAGTGTTTCTACTAAAAAAATTCGTTTTCACTTTTAATGCAATTAATTTTCCATTCTTTAGGTAAAATGTAATTACAAAAATTAAGAATATTTCACACTTTCATATATAATGTTAAAAATACAATTTTCAACATACTTCTCAGTTAAATTAAGAAGAATATGAAATATTTATAATATAACTTTAGGATTATCAATTATACCATCCATAATAATGTACATTTTACTATTTATACATTTTCAAAATAAATATTTTAATATGAAGACTTTTTGTAATTATCATACAATTTGGTAAATTTTGATGATAATTTTTAAAGTATTTTTTCAAGACCTTTGAATCACTGTGCTTACATTTAAAACATGTTTAAAATAAATATTTTAATTTAAAAACTTTGTGTAATTATCATATAAATTAGTGAATTTGTTGGATATTTTTTAAAGCATTTTTCAAAGACCTTCGAATCACTGTGCTTCCATCGAAAGGCATTGACATTGGTCGACAATTGTGTCAATCTGGCGAACAGGACACAGTCACATATGCTCAGCTGCTCGCCTGCTAAACTGCTTTTCTGTCTTTTTTTGGCACTTCCCCTCTTCCCCTGCACGAGTATTTTTTCAGGTTTTTTTCTTTATTTTTTAGGGGCAGATGCCCTGCTTGGGTCCGAGTCCTGTCTTATGTAAGCCGGATCTGACAGCCGAAATCACAAAAAAAAAAGGAATGAATTAACCCCCGCCCCATGGGCGCAGCTATATTTGGATGGGAATTACATAAGCCCCCCGACTGACGTCACTGGGGGCCGCCTTAATTGCTGCTGTTAAAACAAAAAAAAAAACTAAACCAAAAAAAAACAGAAGAGAACAACAAATTGTATAAATCAAAAGGTAAAGAACAATTTGAAGCACATGGACACGGTCATAATTTTAATTACCTAAACAAACTGACGAGTTGGAAACTTGCTGGCAATTAATAAAGTTTCTACGTTTTTTTTCCCCCTTTTTCCCCCGATTTTGTTTTTATTTATGTTTTGGTAAATATTTAGAAACATGAGCCAGCAAGTTGCTTTGATTTGAAAGAGTGTGTTTGTGTGGCAATAGGATTTTATTTTATTTAACTTTAGTCTGCCTTTCAGTGGCAATGTTTTGGAGTTTGTCTGATTTCTAAGGGATATGTGAAATACATTGAGAAAAAAACAAAATTATAAAGAAAACGATTAAATACCTATTAAATAAATAAATAAATTGTTGTAAAATAAATAAATAAAATAAATATATTTTAAATATGGGGGCAGTCCCTGCTTCTATGATACCTTTCCCAGTGCACGTACACATACAATATGGAAAAATCGTTGCCCCTTTTGCCCGCTGCTTTCCCCGATTTCCACCGAGCTTTCCCATCCATCCTTTTGTGGGGCACAAACATTCGCCTGGAGCAGTTAACAACAGCAACAAATTGAAAGGTTTCGGCTCGGTCTCGGCTTAGTCTGAAACCTGGGAAAAAGGCAAACTATTTGATGGCTTAAATGAAATGAAAGCAGGAGGTGGCGGGTCAGTGACGGTGGAGGAGAAGGTCCTTCTCCTCAATGGCCAGGTAAATATCCGTGAGTGCTCCTTTGCCCTATGATCCGCCGACGAGGAGTAATCTCCTCGAATTTATCGCAAAAGCAAAGTTGTTTTCTCAAATTCGGCTTTGAAGCGCATTTGCGGTTGCCCCAACACTGGCTTACCAAACTAAGAAGTTTCTTTTTTTTTTTTTTTTGGTCTTTAACGCGGTTTTACGTAGTTTAAAAAGTTTTGAAACAAGAATTTAGTGGGTTTAAATTATTAAATCTCTTTTAAAATACGAATATATTCTTTTGAACTTGTCAAAATACCAATTACTCGTTTATATACCCAATTTAAACAATTGAATTTAAATTATGAACATTAAACTTGGGCATTTAAGTAAAAATAAAACCGGCTCATCAGGATCTGTTACTCCTGGGAATCTGAGAGATGTTCCAGGTCATGTTCTTGTCCTTGGTATGAAGTCATTAGAGGAGTCCTCAAAGGGATAATCATAGTTACAGGAATCAAAGCTAGAGATCTCAAGGATCAACAGCACATTTAATGTTAATAAGAACTCCATTTTGTTGGTCACAGTTAAGAGACAAAACAAAATGTGACTGGAAATCCAGAACTTTTCTATGTCATCATATTATTTTTGACTTCGTTTAGAATTGAAAGAAAATATCGATATATTTTTGCTGTATCGGTAGGTAAATGGTTATGTTTTTTCTTTAGCTTCAAATCAATATTTTGATTTATATTTCGAACCAATATAACCGAAAAACAGACAAATATATAAAACCACACTTTTGTTTTCTTATTAATATATTTTATCGATATATTAAAGTTCAAAGCAATACTCAAAATTCCGATATATCTAAATCGATACTCTGTTAAATATATCGGACAAATATAATTAAAAATAAATTGTAATACATTATTCGTTCTTTATTTTTCAATAATTTCAATATATTAATATTTGTTGTTTTAATGTTTTAAATATCAACTTGATAATATTTGCGATATAATTATGGTCCTGTTTTTCTCGATACGTCATATACGATGCTTGACATATCGATACTTTGTTTATAAACTTTTATAATAAAAAATAAATTGTAATAAATAATTCGTTCTGTATTTTTCGATAATTTTTATATTTTAATATTTAAATGTATAAAACTTAATGATATTTACGTTATAAAAATGATGGCGATATTATTTCTCAACACATCATATCCGATAATTGCTATCGATATACATCTCTAGCAGCCGCATGTATGAGGTTCTCGTTTATAATACTTTATATATATATTGTTTTTCTTACTTTTTTCAACTACAACTACTGCATTTGATTCGCTGTAAAGCAGCGGCAACTTCATTTAATGAATTTTTTGTACCATGAATTCTGCTTTTATGCGAGAGCTAAAAATAAGGCCACAAAACTCGCATATGGCCTCCCATAAAAGATGCTGGCAAATAATAAAGACTGAATGAAAGAATTTGAGGGAAAACTGAGGCAAAAAAAAAAAAGAAAACACACTTTTCCGTCGTCACCTGAGCAGAAGAAGAAGACGAGGGGGACTGGGACCTGGGACCATAAAAGCCAAAGAAAAGCATAAATCAAATGCGCTGACCGCGCAAAAAGAAAATTACAGCTCTGTAGCGAATAATTCAAATCGGAAAGCATTAATTAAGCCATAACAATAAACGCTGGCGACTTGGCCAAGACACCAAAACACAACACAGAGATTAATATGCATAATTGGCCCGGGTAATTCCAAAATAAACATTGAAAAATATTGCTGTTCTCGAAAAATGTTCATCATTTTCGCCTTGTTAACGCAACTTATTATTCTGTTTACATTAGAGAGCCGAGCCGAGAGAAATATTTATTAGTCAGCAGCGACGCCGCGCCAGGCTGTTAATTAAATATTTTGCTCAAAAATAAATATTATTATTTTCTGGGCCAGGGACATGTGACATTAAAAGAAAAAAGCATTTAAAAAATGTGTGTGAATATAAAAACGAATAGAGAAATCATCAGAAATTATTGCTCTATGAATATTTTTTGGCAGACTTATTGCTAGCTTTTTCTTTATTTTCAATCGAAGAGAAATACGCTTCAATTGAAATAATTGCCAAAAAAAAAATACTCAATATACTCGAAAAGAACTTGTTTAACGAGCACAATTAATAAATCAATTTATTTCAAAACAAAATTTGACACCTTTTAAATCATATTTGATTTTCAAACAATTAAATTCAATTCAAGGATAATAATCCTGCCAAAAACTTTTACAGATGCCGTGGGGAAAACTCCGCCATTTTCCAACCTATGCATTTGGAATCATATATATTATTTATTTGCATTATTATTTTTTGTGTGTGCCTTTGACAGTTTGTGTACAAAAACCAAAAACAAAACAAACGCCAAACTTTCGGCGGCTAAATTGCAGTTTCGAATTTGCATTTCGCCTGAATTATGCATAGAGAGCCCGGACTTTATGCATATTTAATTGCTTAATTTGTGCTCTAATACGGTTCATTAAGGCCCCGCTGCCAACGGAAACTAATAACTTGAATTGAAAAATAATAAAACAAAAAGTAAGTAAAAAGAAGAGAGAGCTATCCAATCATGCGGGCTTTCCCCTGCACGAGGCAAAGTGCATTTTCTAATTGCAACAAAATCCTTTTTAGTAATAGGAAAATTGTGTTAAGCCACGCCCCCACAATGCCAACGCCATTGCTCATGGCAATTTATGCGTGTCGCGAATGGCATTTTTCCACATTTTTTCCAAAGGTTTTCTTGTTTTCACTATTTTTTTGCTTCGTTTTTTGAGATTAGTTTGATACATTTTCAACCCATTTCTGGATAAGGAATATTATGTAAAATTTGTTTAATATTCTGTTTTAAATTTTACAACTATAATCTAACGTTTCCTTTTTTTTCACTATTTCTTGTTTATTTTTTTTAAGTTGGTTTAATAAATTTTCAACCTATTCCTGGTTCAACCTATTTTGCTTAGTTTTTTAAGATTAGTTTAATAAATTTTCAACGTACTCCTGGTTACGAAATATTATATAAAATCTGTTTAAGATTCTATATTAATTTCTAAAACTATAATCTATATTTCCAAATATTATGTAAAATATGTTTAATATTCTGTATGAATTTATTGTCTTCATGTTCTCGCTATTTTTTGTTTAGTTTTAAGTTTGGTTTAATTATTTTCAAACCGATTCCTGGTTAAGGAATAGTATATATAAAATCTATTTAAGTTTCTGTATTAAATTTTACAACAATCTAATGTTTTCTTTTTTTTTGTTTTCACTATATTTTTTTTTCGGTTAGCCTAATAAATTTCCAGTACATTCCTGGCTAAGAAATATTATGTAAAATATGCTTAATGTTCTGTATAAATTTTACTACTATAATCTTTCTAATACAATCTTCTTGTTTTCACTAATTTTTGGATTGTTTTTTGAGGTTAGTTTATAAATTTCCAACCCATTTCTAGCTAAGGAATCTTGTATAAAATCTGTATTACTTTCAACTATAATCTACAATATATGTTATATAAAATATACCGGAAATCACATTAAATCCTTAGTTCCACAGCTTCCACCAAATGTTGCCTAAAATTCCACAGAAACTGAGTTACCAGTCAGAAAATTGCACATGCAAATGACAATAATTTACTTGCAGCTGCTGCTGATGCTAAAATTTTGTTTGCATTTGCGAAACTGGGGGACCTTTTGGGCCAAATATTTGCAATGGATCTGGCACTTTTGTGGCCAATATTGAACACAAAATATGTGTGTGCGACTGGGATTCATTTTTGGGCTTGCGGTCTTGGCGTTAAATTTTTGCGGCAATTCAAACAAAACAAACAAACAAATAGGCAAACAAACACAAAAGCAAGGAGCTTGAACGCTAATGCTAACGCATTTAAAGCCGAAAACAAATCGAGCACTTGAACAAATAGCATTTTACAGTGATTATTCCCTAAAGTGCACTGAGCCAAGTGTTTGGCAAACATGAAGCCACTTCACTGGATAATAATTAAGAATATTATCTATAATTCAATATAGCATTTTAATCCCTTTTGTAGGGTTTTATTTTATATAGTTTATTAAAGGGAATAAAGTTGCAGCTCAGCAACACGGATATGTTGACAGCGCCTGAGAATGTTTTGTTAGGTACATTTGCCTAGCAACATTTGCAACAGTTATTTAGCAACATTTTCTTGTGCTCCCCGCCATGTAAGATTCAAAATTTTACAGAATTTATTCCTTAAACGAAAACATAATTATATGGCTATGTATATAGAATTAAACTTAATTTAATTTAGCTAACTTTGAGTGCAGTGTATCTACCAGTCGAGAACACTCTGCTACTTCTTTCTTACTTGAGGTTTTGTGTCTAGACCATTTTATAGCAACATTTATATAGCACCATTTAAATAGCAACATTTATATAGCATCATTTTCATGTGCACTCCGTCATGTTAGGTTAAGGATTTTACAGAATTTACTCTTTAAACTGAAACATAATTATATGCATATGTATATAGAATTTAAATTAATAAATAATAAATAAAATAAAGCTTTGACTGCAGTGTATCTACCAGTCGAGCACATTTTGCTTCTCCTTCTTTCTTACTTGAGTGTTTTGTATTTATTTCATATTTATTTCCAGTTGGCTTAACTTTTTGTTGCCTTTGCACAAAAATTCAAATAATAGAAGCAGATCAAAAACATTTACTACGCAATTTGCAGCACACAAAAAATGTGCGGGAATCTGATATGAATAAGTTAAATAAATTAAAATAATATGAAAAAAGTTTAGCAAATTAAATGTTATATTCATGCCATTGCACACTAATTAGTTTGCAAATCTGTAAAATACACATTTCAGATTTTATAAAAGATTCACAGAATATTCTACAACAAAATAAATCAAGAAAAATAAAATTCAATTATATTTCTATCTTCACTGAAATACTATTTGTGTATTTGATAGTTTTTACTGTACTGTCTTTGAGTTTTTTTTTAGTACTCGCGGAAATTTCTCGTGTTTTTCATGCTTTACAAGATTAGAGGGGAAATCGCATTTGCAGGCTCGCAGGGATTATTGGATATGGACGATGAAAACTTAGGTTTTTCCACTGACCAAGCCAATTTAGCAAATAGCTTTAGTCCTTCCTCCCCTTGGTTTTATATATGTCATTTTACATACAATAATATATATATACAGCCATTTTTCATAATATATAGTACAATATATAACTTTTTTTGCTTGAAAAAGATGACTCAAATAGGTGTGACATTAATATAGTTGCCCTTTCTTGCTTTAATTTTATTAACTTGAATAAGTTAAAGGAAAGATAAGAACCTTTTGAACTTGAACGTTGTTTATTATGTTATATATTTTATAATATTATTTTTTTAATATGGAAATTCGATCGATAGGTAGATATATTTTATTATCATAGGTAAATGAAATATTCTTCGATATTTTAATAAGTTAAATTAGTTAAAGCAAAGATAACCTTTTGTTGTTAAATATAAATGTTTATTATCTTATAAATTGTATCATTTCATTATCATATTATCGCTATTTTATCGATAAAAGCGATATTCATCGATATATAAATATAAATATAATATAAATATACAAATATTATCATATTATCGCAATTTTATCGATAAATGAGATATTCTTCTATATTTAATTAACTTGAAGTAGTTTAAGGAAAAATAACCGTTTAAAATAAAATATGACTGTTTATTTACTTATATATTTTTAATAATTTAATTATCATATTATCGACATTTTAACGAAATGCGATATTCTTCGATATAAAATAATTCAATATAAAACACATCCCCTTTCCTTGCAATAAAAAAATTCATAACAGAAATCAAAGGCAATAAATTTCCCAACAGACTGCATTCTCCTAAAATACATAAGTCTCTACACAAACACACATTTTAAATATATAAAATCTTTTAGTTAATAACCAAAAGATAATAAATATAAACACCTGAAAACACTTATTATTTTCAACCTGCCTGTTGCTATGGAAGCCGGCACAAGTTCCTCTAACCATGATGTCACATTACATGGCCACTTAGTTATGAAAAGCATTTCAAGTGCTCGCTCGCGTGTTGCATAGTGTTGTTGTTGTTGTTGGTGTTGGTGTTGGTGTTGGTGTTGGTGTTGTTGGTGGTGTTGCTGCCACGATGTTAGCCATTATTATTGTGGCTCTGGCATAGTTGTAGTGGTTAATCAAGTTGCTACTGCTGTTGTTCCTGTTGTTATTACCGAGTTTTGTCTAATTGCATTGGGGGCCCCCATTGCATGATACTTAAATGCATTAAAGCCGTCTCCCGATGGTATTGGGAGAGGAGCCGAAGCCACAAGGCAGCCGGTTGATGGGAGTAAAGGGACTCCGCTCACCGTATGGACAGGATATGTCATTATACCAATGCAATTGGTAAATTAAATAGCTAAAAGGATAAGCTAGATTGGCAGCAGGCAGCCCCAGTTGGGAATTGAAGTACGACCAATTCGATGGAAAACGGAATGATAAGCATATTTGTTTAGGGTATCACGGGGAATATTTAAAAAAAATGCAAAAGATAAAAAAAAAAAAAATAGCTCTTAAACTATAAACTTTAAAGAATAATATTATATGAGAAAAATTAGTTCTCCTAGGAAGACAGATTAAAGAAAAAACTGCTTTTATTAGAGCTAAAAATAAAATCGATTCTTTAATCGATTAATCGACTTTTTCCAATTATGTGATACATCGATTTAGATTTTTAGAATCGATTTTTTGAAAACATTTTTAGCACTTCCCGGAAAGCGACATGAAAAACAGAAATATATATTTTACAGTTTATAATTATTGTATTTGAATATATATATATATTATTAATATATGAAAGTTTGTATTAAAGTATTGAAGTAAGTGGGAAAAATATATACAAAAAATTATACATTATATATATTATCGATTTAAACCGATTAAATCGATTTATTTTCAAATTTGTTAAAAAATCGATTAACTGAAAATCGATTTATTTCCAGCTCTTGCTTTTATGATGGAGCTTCCTTGGCTTTTAATAAATTTACAATTATTCGATATAAATCCTGACTGGACTTTACTAAAAGTCGTAACTATAAAGTTTAATGAATCATTTTAGATACAAAATCAATTAGCAGCAGGTTTAAGAAGTTGAAACTGTACTAAAACCATTTAGTGAGACTTTAATAAGTACTAAACCAATCCTAATACCTAGATTGGATCCAAGTGCCAGTAAAACAGTTGCAGTTGCAGTTGCAAAATAAAAAGAAAAAATGAAAAGATAAGAAAAACCTTTAAATCGAATTGAGAGTTAGCTGCCACGTTTCTTGCTGAATGCCTCCTCTTCTGTTCTGTTCTGCTCTGTGTCTGTGTGCCATTTTCTTGGCCTGATCCTAATAGCCTCTTTTTATCTGGCTTTTATGCTCCTCTGCATATGGCCAAGAAAAGCATTTATCCGCCTCGCATGTTGGGAGGGAGCCCTTGGAGATATATCCTGTCCTTAAACTTACCCAAAGGCGCGCTTTTTTCCCTTTCAGTAAGTTTCTTAAATGGCTTTTCAATTGCATTTTAACTTGGCTAACAGACACTGGGCGAAAAAAGAGGAGCGAACAGAAAATATATGCATAATAAATATATATATGTGCAATTAAATATATGTGTAGAATAAAATTCAATTTAGAAAAATTCAATTTAGAAAAATTTCGAAAAATTAAATTTAGAAAAAATTCAATTTAGAAAAAATTCAATTTAGAAAAATTAATTAACAATTAAATTTAGAAAAAAATGTAATTTAGAAAACTTCAATTTAGAAAAATTCAATTTTGAAAAATTCAATTTAAAATGAAGATTGAAGCACGGAACTTACATATTTTTTATATGTTACTTCTCTATTTTTGAACTACATTTCCCCCCAAGCTCTACACTTTTTTCCCCCAGTGTAAGAAAATAGATGTAAAGGAAAAACTAACCCCGTGGCTGCATATATATATACGCATATATAGCAAATACATATGGCATCTCATCCATATAGAGAAAGGCTAAGCAGCACATGACCTCAAAGCTCTTAACGATGCAATTGAAAATGGTTTAAGAATGAAAAGCGCCCAGAAGAAAATCGGTCTAAAAAAAAAAATACAGAAATATAGAAGATATAGAAAATATAGAGAGGGGAGGAGAGGGATAAATATAACACACACACACACATGTCAACTGTCCTGTCTCATATTTATGTTTCATTTACATTTTTCCAATAAATTCAGATGGCGCGCCGCGACTGCGAACGTTCGTTCGTTCGTTCGTTCGTTCGCAAATAATCAAAAATAAAATTCATAATTTTGTGAAATTTAAAAATTTAGAAATTTCGTCTCCGCCGTCCCCTCAAAATGTGGCAATCATAAATTCTGTTGTGCGTCATGGACAGCCGTCAACTTGTTGCACGAGTGTCGCCAATGAAAAAAAAAAATAAAAAACGAAAAGTTTCTCTTACAAAAACAAATTTAATTAAGTTGCCAAAAATGCTAATTCGTGTTGAAATGAAATGATCAAAGAAGAAGACAGCGGGACGGGGGCAGTGGGAAAAATCGAAATTTATGCCCAGGGAAATGCAAATCGGAAAAGCCAGGGAGAGAGCATTGCAAATGGCCAAGATTTACGATCAATTTGTATGTGTATATAAATGTTAGACCGCCTCCAGAATGTGTAGTAGTAGTTTTTTCCGGGGAGGAACCATAAATATAAATTGAGAATTCTCCAAAATACAAGAAAAAGCAGTTGTAAATTAAACACTGAAATATGTATGTTCCGTGGGCTTGATTTATTTTCCGCCTAATGGAAATTTACTTCGCACGTATTTTAATTTTATTAGTTTGGCCAACAGTTTGAGTGGAAATTCAATTAACAAATTCAACGATTGACGAATTAAGACTCCGACGATGGAAAGGGATCGTAAATTTTAACTTAAGCTACAATGTACAAATATTTATTTCATAACATGAAAACCAGGTGATTTATGAGGGGTATAAAAACGAAAGAAAAAATAAATATAATTATTAAGGGAATGTTTAAAAAAGAAATTTTAAGTTTCTTTGAATTATAATTAAAAGAGGAATTATTTTTGTAAACATTTTAAATTGCAAATTAGCAAAACAAAATGCTAGAATTACTATAAATCATTTATAAATAAATAATCAGCCTAAATTTACTCAGTAAACCCTTTAGTTTATTTATATAAATATGTAAAACAAAACAGCTCGCTTATTTTTTCATTAAAATAAAACCATTTTAGTCAAAAAAGAAAGTAAAACCCTTTAGTTAATAATTTAAAATGTAAAACAAAACAGCTCGCTTCTTTTTTTAATGAAATAAAAAACCATTTTAATGCCATTTTAGTCAAAAAAGAAATATAGCAAAAACTTTCACAGCTCTCAATTATTTTTAATTCATCTAAAACTTTCAGTTTATAAATTCTAAACAGTTTCAATTTGCAAGTGAGCATTCCAATTTCATGAAATATATATATATATCAGCACTCGTTTAGCTTGTCTCTCTATGAATTTCCATTTCTCTATGAATTTTCATTTTATTGCAAAATTGCAGACAAATTCTATTAAGTCCCCACACACATCTCTCTCTCTTTTTTCTTTTTTTTCCCACAAGGTAAACATTTCAAATTGCAATTGCAAAATATTTTGTCACCCTCTTATTAAGCCCCCTATCCCCTCTTCCCCTTACCTCTTCCCCTGTTGACACTTGGCTGGCCAAAGATGAACATTTTGTGGCTTAGTCGGGGGCTTAGTGCAAAGTTATGTGTAAATTAAATTGTTATAAATTGCAGCTTACCATTAGGGAAGAGCGGAGAATATAGAAGGGAACCGGCTGTGTGTACTTTGGTTTGGGGCAAAGCACACACATAGAATGAAATATTTCAATCAGAAAAAGTTAAACGAAATATCCTTGGGCCACAAAATATATAGACACAGATTCGATGAGGTTCATATACGGGTATGGGGGGAGGGAGGGAGGAGGAGCGCGGTATGTGCGGTATAATCACACTCAGGGAAAATTTTGGATTGGGGTATTTTCCATAAAATAAAAAAAAAATATTTAAAATGACGAGGTCTAAATCAAACGAACATACACATAATTAACATTAGATTTCAAGATTCGAAATGTAAGTGAAGAGGATAAGTTAGATAACTTTAATATATCGAAATTTGAATATTGAATAATATTTGTTGTATCAAAAACAATTTTTACATATTTAAAATGCGTAATTTAGTTCATGTAATTCTTTATCCATTTATACGACTTTAACACATCTTAAAGAATTTATCGCACCATAATCGCGGAATTAAAATAATCGAAAATATTGATCAATATATCTGCTTATAAGACACTATCGATATTATAATATATCGAAATTTGAATATTGAAAAATATTCCTTATATCAAAAACTATTTTTACATATTTAAGATACGAAATTTAGTTCATGTGACTCTTTATCCATTTATACGACACCAAGATATCTAAAACAATTTATCGCACAATTATCGCAACTTTAAATTATCGAAAAAATGGATATATGTATATATCCGCTTTTAATACACTATTGATATTATAGTATATCGAAATTTGAATATTAAAAAGATATTCTTCATATCAAACACTATTTTAGCATATTTAAAATGTGTAATTTAATGCACGTGACTCTTTATCCGATTATATTGCAAAATCTAAAAGAATTTTTCGTACAATTATCGTAGTATTAAAATATCGAAGTTATTGAATTAATTATGTGCTTTTAATACACTATTTTCTACCATCTCTACTCAATATTTCGTTGTTAAACCTGGTTGGGAATTATACTGCCGCTCTTACTAAGCAGCGCTATAATATTCAAAATATTTATTTATATATAAGATTTTAACAAACTATCGATATATGGCTTTATTTTCTACCATCTCTACTCAATTTTTTAAGCCTTTAAAAGCTTTTTTTTTTGTGATTAAAAATCTAAATTCATTTTCCACCACTCTTTAAAATAAGTAATTACAAAATTTTTATTACAATATATAAACAAAGGCATCAATTTTTTCGCCCAGTGCTGGGGTTATTGCATAAAATTTGTTCAACTGTTGCGAAACAAATTGCCATGGCAAAGGCTTAGGGGCGCTCCTTTTTCGCTGGTTATCAAAAGCGGGCTTGGTGTGTGTGTGTGTGTTTGTGTGTGTGTTTTGGGGGGAGGGATATTTCCCCCGATTCCCAACCATTTTTTTTTTCCTCTCGCTTTCTATATGCCATTATTATTCGTCTGCTTTTCTAGCCACCTTTTCTTCCAGCTTCTGTGTTCAATCCCAAAAACTCGAGAGATTTGAGTGCGAACTGCGCATCATTAACAACGCCCCGCTGAATGTGTGAGAATCAGCTGAATACGGGTCCTAAATGCACTGAGAGAATAATAGTAGGGAAATAAATTTAGATTGTAGATTCTAAAATTGGATTTGAGTTGAAAAACCTCGATTAACTTTGAAAATTCGGTTGGTTTGAGGAGTGTTTTATGGTATATATTATGTGAAATATTTTAAATTCTAAATTCTCTTAGTGTATTTATATATGTACGTCTAAGGGTTACTTACTCTCCAGATCCCGACCACAATCGCACACACACACACACACAATGGTGGGCTCAAAGAACAGGAGCTCAGAACGCTCAGGACGTTGAGGATGCTGAGGATACTCCTCAGGATGCTCTCAGTAGATGTTAAGCGCATTAAAATGACTACCACAAGGCTAATGCCACTCCGTGTGGGTTTCGGGCTGGAGAGCACTGTGGGGATTGATGGGCGAAATATTAAACGTCATAAAGCGCTTGCTGACAGACAATAAGTAGCAACAATCTGCCAACGGGGCAACATTTAAATGTCTGCCGAACGTGAGAAGGGGACTTTTACATTGACGATTTGATGTTTTGATTCGGGCGACAGAGTATCCATGAAATGCATTCTATGAAATTTAATAAATATAACTAGTTACAAAAAACAATAGGTAGCTCTTAAAGAGCTTGATAGCATTTAGCTCTTTAAGAGATTTTTTAATTCTCGAGTAATTTTTTTTATCAATGGTTTTCCCTTAAAATGATGTTAAAAAGTTATACAGCATTACACTTATTTTGGTTAAGTAAACTTTCCATTTCATACTTTTAGTCACCTTTTGAGAGCTTTTCAAAAACCTTAGTGATTTCTGGAGTTTCCCAATATACATTTTTGATCGATATATCGATATGTCTAGCATAGTTTTGGTTTTTTTTTATTTGTGTAGCTTCCTCAAATAGAGATTGTAGGAAATCTTGATGTATCAATATTGTATCGATAATATTTTAGCATTTCTTTATCCATATCTTATCGATATATCTATATGTTTAGCTTAGTTTTGGCTATTTCAGTCTAAAAAATATATGAGCAACTATCTTAAATCAAGATTGTAAGAAATATTAATATTTCGTTATTGTATCGATAACATTTGAGCATTTCAATAAGCACCTTCAATTGATAAATGGATAATTTTACCCTAACTGTGGCCATTTTTCAGTCTAAAAAATGTTGTGACTTTCTCAAATAGAGATGGTAGGAAATATCGATATCTCGATATCATATCGATAACATTTTAGCGTTTCAATATGCACCTTTAATCGATATATCGATAATTTTACAATAGCTATGGTCATTTTTCAGTCTAAACATTTTTTCTAGCTTTCTCAAAATGAGATTGTGGGAAATATCGATGTATCGATATTGTATCGATAACATTTTAGCATTTCAATACACATATGTTTGATTAAGATATATTCTGATTAATATATCAAATCAAGATATTCGTAAACAGAGACAATTATTTGTCCGGATAATAATATCGATAATATATTATATGAGATGTATTAAATATTACGATAATTTTATCCATATATCGGAGTATCCTCTCGATTTACATCCACCCCTAGTGCTTGTTGTCTTTGAAAACATTCCAAACTTAACCACACAAACGTTGACCGACAAAATGTAATCATCCTTAACGGGAAGACAGGGACAGCAGAGGGCGGCAGGACACACACACATAACCCTTTGAAGCCATTGATTATACTTGATTACTTGATAGCCTGGCAATGGAATGGGGGACCTCAAGTGTCCTGTGTCCTCGTCGTCAACCCCATACCACCATCCTCGTGAATGCCGCCAGCACAAATGCAATTAGTTAATTCAATAGCTATAATTTCATTTGGAACTTTATAAGCCATAATTTGAGCAGCCACTGTTCAGTTCAGTTCAGTTTAGTTCAATTCAGTTCGATTCGATGCGTTGCGATGCCAAGCGATTTGGCCTGGATCAGGCCACTTAGCCACATAAGTAGTTTCCCGTTCAATGGCAATTAAACTAATGCCAATTTGCTCAGAACACGACGACGATGATGATGTCGAGGATGACGCTAATGCGGCACACAGGGTGGAAATTTGCATTGGATTTGATAATAAGTATATATAAAAAAAATTTGTGTAGCTTTCTTAAATAGAAATGGTAAGAAATTTCGATACTGCATCGATAACATGTAGAATTTCTATAAACGTCTTTAATGGATATATCGATATTACTACCATTTAGTCTAAAAAATATTTTGTAGCTTCCTTAAATAGAGACTGCATCGATAACATTTAGCATTTCCATAAATATCTTTAAACGATATATCGATTTTTTACCATTTCGTCCAACAATTTTTTGTAGCTTTCCTAAATAGAGATTGTTATAAATATCGAAATTTCGATACTACATCGATGACATTTCGCATTTCCATAAACATCTTTAATCGATATATCGATATTTGTACCATTTAGTCTAAACAATTTTTTGTAACTTCCTCAAATAGAGATTGTAAGAAATATCAATGAATCGATATTTTTTTCTTCTTTAAAAGGTAATAGTTTCCTCTAAATTAAATGTGGAATAAACATATACATACCAATAAACTTTTTAATTTGTTTTATAATAAACATAATATATTATACAAATATCTATATACCTTTAGATGGCTGCCAAAGACTTTGTCACAGCTAATTGGATGTCCAAGTATAAAAATAAACATACCTGTCAATGAAACGGAGAAGAAGAAAGAAATACAAGCATTAGAATTTTATATTTTAATTGTTGAAAAGTGTAAATAAAATAAGGTTGGGGATTTGGGTAACAAAATTCTGCTGAAAGAAAGGTCAATAAATTTCCCAAATAGAACTTGCTTCTTCTCCCACTGAAAGGCAATTCTTCGAGGACTTTGCTAGAAGGACACTCTTGTTCTGTGTTTAATTTTTCCCTTGTTTTCTTTTTGTCCTTTTTTCTTCTCTCACCCTATTAGCCACACTTTACACTGCCATTTTTCGTTGGTGTTGTTGTTGTTGTTGTTGTTGTTATTGTTGTTGTGTTGTTGTATTGTTGTTGTTGTGGCTGTTATGCGATCCATCTTCATTTTTGCGTTTCATTTCATTTAAGCTGAAGAAGCTGCCAATACGCAATTTTGAAAGGCAAAGGCTGAAAGGAACCAGTACCGAAAAAAAAAACACCAACAAAAATAACGACAAAGGTCCTTTTACACACACACACAGGCACACAAAAAGGCTCCCGTGAGAAGGTGTATATGTGTGTAAGTGTGCACAGAGGAAAATAATTTATAGAAAATTATATTCCTAAGTTAAATATGTAAACAATTTTTAAATTCCTACTCAAAGTAAGATCAGGTGGCCTCTTAAAAAAGTTACTTGTGTAAAATTTATATATTTTTTTAATACAATCATTAACCTTTGAAATTATTGTCAGTTTAGTTTGCCTTGAATTTTCATTATTTTCGTACAGAATCTGAGCTTGGCAGCAGAACAAACAGTTTTTCAGCATAAAATTAACAAAAGGCAAGTATTTTTATCAACATTTTCTTTATTTTAACAAAACTTCTCTTTTGATTATCCAGACTTAATTTAACAATAATTTGTGAAGAGAATACAAAATCTAATATTTATGCAAATGGAGCTTTCTGAGGACACCAAGGAGCGTCTGAGAACTGTGATCAATGGACTGGAGACCACAGTCTTTTGGGGATTCATTCCTCTCGTCTTATTCTTGGGCTTCAGAAGGGGAGCCGATCCCGAGATGCCACCTCTAACTATTTTGAGTCTATTGTGGCAATAGAAAGTATAAATATTCCCGACCAAAAACCAATGTGAAATTTAAGATGTGCGATTCGTAATTTGGCAATGATTCTAAACCTGGACAGATATTTAATAAAACTTTGTTGGGGAAATAAACAAAATACTTGCGTTTCTTCTTTTTTAAGCTTCAGTAACTAAATGCTAAGTAATTTCAACATTCAGCGTAAATATCAACAGTTTGCCGTCAGAATCAGTTGAGAATTTTAGCTCAACTTTTGTGACCTTTTTAAGAACTTTAATTTTCCAAATTCATTTTTCTACGAAACACTATAATATCCCTTTAAGGATTCTAATTTTTCCTTTGACATTTTCTAATATATTTTTTTCCAGTTCCTTTTTGGGTATTAGAAGCACTTTCCCTTCGAATTTCCCCTTCATTTCCACCGCTCCCACACTTTCCCCTTCCCTTTGCCACATTTTGCGTTACAAACACCTTGACGCACTTTTTTTGCTTACTTTTTTTTTGGCTCGACACGCTTTTGCTTTTGTGAAAAGACCGAGCGCCTATATTTTCTTCGCTTTTCCCAGGCATTTCCCTGGCACCGCAGTGCCCCCTTGCCCCCCTCCGATTCATCCGCACTTTTGGTAACTTGAGTTCGGGTTCTTGTAAAATGAAAATGCCCTCAAGGCGTCTTCCAGCTGTCGCCCATTTTCACCGAATGCAGTGCCAACATTTTCTTCCTTTCCTTTTTTTTTTTTTTTTTTTTTGAAAAATCATCTTCAACCCACTTGCCACTCCCACATTTTTTTTTGGGGGGGGGGGGCGCCTGCTAAGCGCCTAATGATGCTTATTTTGGGCGTGGCACCCACACACACACACGCAAATATATGTGCAGAGTGAGAAAAAAAAACTTCAAATAAAAAAATTTCAGTTTTATAAAATGTAATTAAAGTTTACAAAATAATCGAATTATATTTTGATCTTCATTTTTATTAAACATTTAAAAACATTCACAACAGAATTATTACTAATCTTGCATTAGAGATGATACAAAATGTCAATATATCGATTAAATATATATCGATATCAATATTTTATGAGACAGGTAATATTTTAACGATATTTTTATCTTGATTTTTACTAAAGAAAAAATATTGAAACAAAAACTATTACTAATTTTTCATTAGAGATGACAGAAACTGTTAATATATCGATATTTTATGCGATAAGTAATATTATAACATTATTTTGATCTGGATTTTTACTAAAGTAAAAACATTTAAACAATAAATATTACTAATTTTGCATTAAAAAAGACAGAAAATGTCTATACATCGATATTTTATTCAAAAGTTAAAAATGTTAACTGTTCGATAAATATGAGATCAATCGATGAACTTTTTAATGTATATCGAAACAATATTATTGTAAAATGAGGCAAATATATGGAATAAAATTTAACAACAAACAAAAGGCGATGTTTTTTCCCATTTAAGTTGTAAATAAGTTTAATTTTCAGTATTAATTATATGGTATTATATTGAGAGCACAAGTCCACAAGATATACATTTCTATTTCGTTATTTAAATAATTGAAAATTACCAAAATTTATATTTAAAATTAAGAAACAATGTCATAAAAAATCACAAACTAAGTAACAAATGTAACAATTTAAAATTTATATCAATTACAGACTTTCTCCCAGTGTATGTATATACGAAAAATTAGGAGCGAGAATGAAGTTGAATATTTTGTATACTTTATTAGTTTACCAGGGCAAGAGACCAGAAAAGAAATTGTTTTAAATTAATTTGCATGCCAGGACACAGAAGCCAAGCAAATGTTGAGGTAGAGGGAAAAAGGGAAAGCCAGGAGAACGGAAAATGGAAGAAAGCTAAGGAAAAGCGGCGGCTGACTTGGCTCATTAAGAATTTTACCCCTGGGAAAAGTGAGTATTTCGGGTTTTCCTTAGCATACTCTTTACTTTTTGGGGATATTTGAAAGGCACAATGTTGGGAGGAAAATGGAAAACTATATAGAAAGCTATATAGAAAACTATATAGAAAACTATATAGAAAACTATATAGAAAACTATATAAAAAACTATATAGAAAACTATATGGGAAAACTACATAGAAAACTACATAACAAAATGATATAAAAAATTCTAAGAAATAAAATAGATCTTTATTTACATTTTTCCTTAAAAAATAAATTGTCATTTTGGGGGATACAAATTTTGCAGTATTTAATATAAAATTAATATCTAAGCAAAAAAAAATAAATTTATAATTATTTTTGTTTTAAATGTTTTCTTACCAATTGCCTTCTGCAGAACCCAAAAAAAGAACAAAAATAAACCAAAATGAACCAAAATAAAACGAAATAAATCTGAATTCGAAATCAAATATGGACGCCCAGGACTCTCGCACTAATTAAATCTCGAAAGTACATAATTAAGCTAAAGCTCGGAGTGAAATTCTACACCAAAAGTTTTCCCCAGGATTAGGTATCCATTGCAGAGCATCGGGAGTTCCCCCTCAATTAAGAAAAGAACACAAAAAAACAGAATGTTGCCTGCTATTAATTTTCGCCATCTTCTTGGTTCCACTTTCAATTTCACCTTTTGTCGAAGCCAAAATTATGCCAAAAGCAGAGAAAGGCAGGGAAAGTAAAGGAAAATGTAGGAAAATAAAGGAAAGAAAAGGAAAACCATAACGAATACTTTAATCCCATTGACGTTTAATCAAGAAAAGAGAAAAGTCTTTGGCGCAATTACAAAGAGACTTGGCCGAAAAGGGAAACCGAACAAAAATAGCTTCAGAAATCGTTTATTAACTTTCCTATTGAATTTCTCAATTGGCTTGAGTCCCATGAATTTCCATACATAAAAAGCAAAGCAAATTGTTTACCTTGTGACCTTCTACGGGTAACCTGTTGATGATGAAAAACCCAGCCAAAAAAAAAAATAATAAAAAACGCACACACAAAAGAAGGCAGGAGCGGCGGAGGGAAGGCAATGTTTAAAGCGCTTAATAAATAATCACATTTGCATTTTCACTTGTTGATTTTCCGTTGCCGGGACAATGAGAAAAACAAGGCAAGCCAAAAAGGAAAATGCTGACTCTCCTGTGGAAGGAAGCCAAAGGACTTCGAAATTAGCCAAGGACTCGAGTGCATTTTGTGCGTTGTCATTGGTAGGCTAAATAAATTGAAATTAGACGATGTCAGCACAAAAGTGCTGCTAAAATCGGGGTGAAAATGTTGTGCGGAAAACTCTGGGGGTGTCAGAAAAGTGGAAGCTTTGCTGGAAATGTGGGGACAATTGAAGGACGACGAGTGGCAGTCACAACATTGATGGGTCGGTTCTCTGCATGCATGATATCCTTAACAAAAAAAGCCACTCTCGGGATCCTTTCAAGGAAATCCCCTCCGGTTACGATATGTTTTTTCGGGGGGCTTTTCCACATCCATGGAAAATTGAAGCCGAAAGTTTTACCGGCGGCGGTGTTTTTAGAGATTTTAATGAATGTTAAAAATTTAAATACTTTTTTGTATCATTAAATTAGTGTAGAAAATGGGAAAACTTTATTAAAAAAAAATGTAATTTTAATAATAATAAAATATAAAAGTTTGATTTTCGGTTTGTTTACTTTGTATTAAAACGTAAAATATATCTTCTTTTTTGTTACAAATCAAAGAAAAGCAAACCCAATAGTACATTCCTTAAAGATATATATTATATAGAATATTCCTAAGAGATATTTGTATATGTAGGCTTTATTAATTTATAGAATCTCTAGAATAACAACATAATTTGAAAGCACACTAAGGGATATATATATTTAAGCTTTATTAATTTATGGAATCTCTAGAATAACTTAATAATTTCCAAGCACATACTTTAGAGATATCCCCGAAACTGGCTTTAATGGTTAAACTTTTTTGTTCCTAAAGGCAAACCAAGCCACATGGCTATTTATTCTAATTCCATCTTTATCGTTATTATTTTTTCCCTACATCTGTTTTCTGAGCAAAAAAAAAGCAGAGAAAACCCAAAATGAAGTTGGAAGAGCAGCGTGGAAAATGAGCTTAATTGTGGGTAACAATGGGTTTGCCATGGTTCGAGGGTCTCAGCACCTGTGGCATAAATTTGGAGCCCTGGCCAGCTCCGTTTTCTCCTACTCCCCGCTTCTCCTTCCTCTCCTTTTATTCTCCTTTCCTCCTACAAATAATTCCCTCTCTCTGAATGTTTGGATTTCCCGGCATAATGTTTGTGTATGGACAGATTTATGCTGAGTATGCGTAACATTTGCTTGCAAATATTTCGGCAGCGACAGCATTTTTTTACCCACTCCCCTCTCTGTCTGCTCTCCTTAATTTCTCCCTAATTTTTCCCAAAAATTTCTACTTCTTCTTCTTCTGCCCCACTTTACCCCCTCTCTCACTCACTCTTCTTCTCTCACTCTGTATATTACCTCAACTTCATCTGTTCCGGCAAAAGCCAAACATTAAATCACTTAAAATGCCAGTCCAAGCCCTGGACAAACATACACCGAGAGAAAAGAGGAAGCTGGAAGGAAGAAGGAAGACAGGGAGAGCTGGGAAGGCAGGGAGAAAGCAGGGAAGTCAGGAAGAGCTGGGCAAGAGAGAGCAGTAAGGCAGAGAGGGGAGAATGAAGAACCGCCCGAGGGCTTGCGGTTTTGCTTGGCGCTAAGAACTTCAGGAATTTTTCGCACTCCCCAAACCTTGCCGTCTTTTTTCTCTTCCTCAAGTGGACTCTCTCCCTCTCTTGTACTATTTTACT
Source organism: Drosophila watanabei (assembly GCA_008042575.1). Classification (NCBI taxonomy): domain Eukaryota; kingdom Metazoa; phylum Arthropoda; class Insecta; order Diptera; family Drosophilidae; genus Drosophila; species Drosophila watanabei. The sequence goes on from VNJS01004672.1 coordinate 49,020, forward strand.
TATACAAACACACATACTTGTATATATTCCTGCATACATATATATATAAATTTTTGTGCTGGCATTTTGACATTTAACGATGGCATTCTCATAATAATAAGCTGCTCTGTTCTTTTCTCTGTTTCTTCTGCCATTGAAGTTGTGTTAAGTTTTATTGCTGAAATCGGTACGAGAATATATGTGCACTATTATTTATCACTTCATGTTTTATTTATTTATTTAATTTAAAGAAAACAATTAAATGCATTTTAGATAAATAACAAAAGGGTTTTCAACCTTTACATTTATTTTAAAAAGAGCAATCATTTTATATTCATTTGTTTTCTCTCAGTTGGAAAATTATTCCGGCTTTGTTTTCCTTTTCGCCTATTTTCTCGTTAAAACCTTCCAAGGACCAAACTCGGCAACCCAAATAAATCTCCATATTTGCGCATACATTTTCCCTTAGTTTTTGGGTTCAAATGTTTGTTGATTTATTTATTTCTTCATTTTTTTTTTGGTATTTTATTGCTTAACTGAAGTGAAGCGAAAATCTAATTGTAAGCTTATATAACTTATAATAAATAAAGATTGTTACATATTTTCTAAATATTTCTTTACATGTATTTTTAGAGCATTTTAGACAAAAGCCAACATATTTTCCTTTTTTCTGCCACGTAGAGAGTGCTGTATGCAAATAATGGTTAAGTGTTCTGTATCCTTAATGGTATTTTTACACCGAAAAAAAATTATAGGTATAAAATAAAGAAATACAAAATATAGGTAGAAAATATATAGGTCAATTGTGGGTACAAAAATTATACGTACAAAAATTATACGTATAAAAACTAAAAGTACAAAAACTATAGGTACAAAAACTAGAGATACAAAAACTAGAGGTACAAAAACTATAGAAACACAAATTATAGGTACACAACTTATAGGTACAACAACGTATTTTACATACCCTCAAAAACTAGTTGGGAATTCTAAAAAAAAAAACACTTGAACTATTTAACCTTTAAAGTAGAAATCATAGAAAATGAAAAAACTGTATTAAAAAAAGTGAAACTTCATACAAAAATTGTAAAAATAAAATACAACGTTTGATTTTCGGGGAATCTACTTTTTACTAAAATAAAATCTTCTTTCTTTTTCAAATGAAATAAAAATCAAACCCAAAAAATAGCTACTTCTAAAATTTATTAACTAGTGGTATTAAAAATTATAATAATTTATAAAAACTAATGAACTATTTCAAAGCTCATGTAAAATAATTAACACTTAAAAACAAAATAAAACAATTTAGTTTGGAAAGAACTACTCAGGAATTATAATGAATAAACAAACAAAATAAATTGTTTTATTCAAAAATTCAAAAAGAACTACTTGGAAATTATAATGTAAAAAACACAAATAATAAGCACTTTCTTCCCCAGTGCAGTTCTACTTGTGTAACCTACTTTCGATTTTTGTTTCTTTCTTTCTTATTTTATTTACATTTATTTTTTTTAAATGTATCAATATATATGTATATATATTTTTTGTTGTTTTCGGTTGTGGCACTTTCCTGCACTAATAAGCCGGCGGCAACAGAATTCCGGGGAGGCAGTAACTGAGGTCTGAGGCGGAAATTTAAACAATGAACTGCCATGCCCATTAATATTACTTTGGGGCACTCGCAACTTTGACTTTTGCCGCTGGTGTTTGCAGCCAGTTCTTGTAATTGTTCTTACGGCTGCTCCTGTACTTTGACTTTGGTTTTTTTTTTTGGTTTTTTGAATTTTTTGTTTGTTTGTTTGTTTGCCTTGTCGCAGCAGAGGCAGCAAACCAACAAAAGCAGAAGAAGAAGTAGAAGTAGCAGCAGTCACGTTTAAAGTCGCCAGCGTATTTTTCTCCTCATTTTATGTTCTTTATGTTTACGCTGAAAAGTTCACAAGTCGAAAGTTTTTTTGGGAAGAGTAAAAAAAACAAAAGCGAAACGAAATATTGTTGAATTTATGGGTATCGTTAAACTATCGAGGTGTTTGTTGTCTTTTTTTTAAACAATTTCATGAGAAGAAACTTCTTTTCGACGTATCATGATGTATTACTTATGCTTTAAGATTAGGACAGCAAAATTCATAAAGATTATATTAAAGATTATGGAAATGCAATTTTAAGATATTAAATACATAAAAATATTTCTTTATAATATTAAAGACAAGTCATACTATTTCTTTTTATAATAAATGTTACAAAAATACAACTTTAAGATATTAATAAACATAAAGATTTTTTTTTAAATAATATTTTACATATCTTAAGGGTTTTCAGCAATATTTATACATCATAACACTTATTTTTATAATATAGATTATAAAAATACGAATTTAAGATATTAAATCATAGTATTTCTTTTTATAATACATTATAAAAACATAATTTTAAGATATTGCAAAGCATTAAGATTTTGTTAAATGCTTTTGCCAGCAATATTCATAACTCATAATACATCTTTTCTTAATAAAGATTATAAAAATACAATTTTTAGATATTAGAAAACATAGAGATATTTCTTCTAAATATTAAAGAGCAGATTAAAAATATATAAATAAATTAAAACGAACAAATTTAAATCAAATCTCACGCTGCACTGATTTCTAGCCAAAATGAAAAATGTTGCCAGAAAACTTTTGAATTATTTACATTTTCCAAAAACCTAATGTGGAAAATTCATAATTCTGTCAAATTGAATTCCATTGCCAAGCGAAAGCCCGAAAAGACATTTTCCCATTGGCCTTTGCGCAAGGGAAACGAGGGGAAACTCAAAAAAACAAAACAGAGTGAAGGGAAAACAAAAGTTTTTCCTTCGTAGAATTAGGGACGAGGGGGGCGGGGGGTGGTTGAAACAAAGTTATTATTACTTTAATTTTGTGAGTCAGTTGAGTTGCGTTGCGCGTCAAAGTTTTTGGTTTTCTGGGGTTTTCGGTGCCTGTTTTTTTGTTTTTTTTTTTTTGTTGCTACTCTGCGATTTGTCTTTGGCCAAAGTCAGACGAAAAAAAAAAAAAGAAAAAATAAGAAAAAAAGAAAACCGAAAGCCACCGTATATTTACCATCATCATCCTCTTTCCCCAAAACGCTCTTCAATCTCGGCTATCCAGTTTCCGTTTTTGTTTCTTTTTTAAATTAAAAAGTTACCCGAGTTCCAAAGAAAATGAGTTCGGTTTTGGCAAAATTTTCGGTAGCCCGCCCCCCCCTTTTTGGCAGAGCCCCCTTAGAAAAAAAGGAATGAAAGAAAAGTAGCATTACATAAAAAAAGGATATCCGCTTATTTATTAAATTAAATTTGAAATTAGTTTTAAATTAATATTAAATATTATGCAACTTAAGGAAAAGTGTTAAAATTAAATTTTACTACAAAAAATGACATAAACATTGTCTACATTTTTGAAAAGAAATAATAAACTATAATAAAGCATTACTAAAATACAATTTGTATAATGTAATAAAAATGTTTATTAATTTCGCAACCTTTGCAATAGTTTCTTTATTTTTTAAAATATTTTTCACGTGTTAATATTTTGTAAATAATAGTACATTAAAAAAATATACCCTTACTTATAAAATTTAATTTTTTCTTAATTGTTAATATTAAATATTATGCAACTTCAAGAAAAGTGTCAAAAATAAAGCTTCCTTTAAAAAAACAGCATACAAAATCCTTAAAGTTTTTGAAAAGAAACAATAAACTATACAAAAATATTATTGAAATAAAATTTGCATAATTTAATTAATATATATATTAATTCAGGAAATCCCTCTAATAATTTCAACATTTTTCCGAATATTTTTTTCAGTGTTGCCACACTGTATTTTCATGTGTGGATGTTTTGGGTTTTCCTTTCCTTTTTTTTCGGTTGTTTTTGTTGCTGTCTGAAGTTTAATATGTTCCCCAAGGGCCTCATTAGTGGCTCCCCCTGACGGTGGTTTTCCGCCTTTCACAAAACCCCCCTACACCCCCTCCCTAGAATTTTCCATTTTCCTCTATTTTTTCCCCTAGTTTTCTCCACTTCGGTCACCTAATATAAAAACATTTGCTTTACACTATTTGACAACGTTTTCTGTTTGGAAATCTTTTTTCTTTTTCTGTTGTTGCTTTTCTCGTTTTGGGGTTTGTTTTCCACCGATTTGTGTTGATTGAACAAACCCCCACAAAAAAAAGGGAAAATTGTACAGAAAATAAAAGAGAATAATAGATAAATAAGGCAAGGCAAGAATGAACATTGTTGGCCAAATTGACGTCGATTCAACTTTAAAGTGTAGGCCCTCTAATGAGTGTTATTATGGGATTACTTTGGTATAATCGAGAGAGAGATGAAAGGTGGGGGGAGGGGGAACGAGGAGAAAAAGAGAAAAGAGAGAGAGGTTGTGGAAAGTTTTTTCGCCTGTGGGGAAAACCCCAACTTGTTCCTTGGGGCTCGCTTTGAGCATTCTTTAGATTGAATATGACATTAGATGGAACTTTACTTTAAGTTAATTATTAATTATTAGTGGTGATATATTAAGGGGATCAATAAGAAAAATATGGATAAATAATAAAAAAAAAATACTACAAATTACGTATACGTAATATTATGTTTCTTTATGTAATATACATTTTAGTGCTTCATGTTATATTTATTAAAGCACTTTTATTACTAACAAACTTGCCCATATACTTTATTTATTATATGCTAGGGAATTATTTATTATCATTTAAAATTTACTAAGTTAAAAATTTAATTGTATTTTAAGTAACTATTAAGTTAAAACCAAAACTGTGTAAAATAAACGCCTAATCAACACACAAACAACGTTGCGTATACGTAATTTTTGTGAAGCTGAAACACGTATACGTAATTTTAATGCAAAAAAAACATTACGTATACGTAATGAAGTGCATAAATTTAGTTCATAATAAATAATATTTTTGGCAAATGTTAATTCATTTTGACAAATGTAATATTAATAAATATGAAAAACTAGTTAGTAAGAAATAAATCAAAATAATATAATTTATTTTATAGTTTCATATATTACTTTAAATAAATATATAAAATAAAATTCAATCAAGTATTAAATATGTATTTCTAAAATTCTTAAAAATTCCTTTATTTCTATATGCTCAGATATACAATATAATATTCTAAATATTATACTCTTAAAAAATCGATTTTTAGTGAGTTGATTTTTTTAACAAATTTAAAAATAAATCTTTTGAAATCTAAAATACTTCTATAGGAAAATGCGTGTTTTTTTATGACTAAATAGGTTTTTTATCATTGTTCTCCACATTTTACCTATTAAATAAAATAATAACTTTTTGATTTTCTTCCCTTTTTACATGACATAGAAAATATATCATTTAATATGCATAATTTTTTCTTAATCTTTTTTTCCAATAACACAATACTTCAATATACATTTTTATAGACTTATAATATATATTAAAATGTAATCATTATAATATGTAAAGATTTCTCTGTTTAATGAAGCTTTCCAAAAAGTGTTTTCGATAAAATTGATTCAATATTCAGCCAGTTTATTTATTTAAATTTTTAGGTAAAGATGCCAATCTTTACCTCAAATTTTAAATAAATAAATTAACAATACAATGAATACAACCAATGGGCTAATTATGCCCAGCTAACTTTCTATGAATGACCTTGCCAACTATTCAATGTGAATAGTCCCTGAATAATTTTTGGTGGCATCTTTTTCCCTTTTTTTGTTGGTTTTTTCTTGTTTAGGAGAAAAGAATCCTCGGGAAGGCTACATCCGGCTGAATAACAGATACATATGTATATATATTCCAGAAAAAATATATATATGCTAATGCCTTGATTACAATTTCACTAATGGCGCCAATTTGTTGTTGCCGCCGCCGAAGCAAACGGAAGTAGCGCCCAAAAGAAAGCGTCCAATGAAAGAAGCAACAAAAGGCAGGCAGGAAAGGAAAGGAAAGCTGGCGGCAAGGAGCTGAGGAGGGGAAGACAACGTCGTCGTAAAAAGAAGAAGGCAAAGCCCATAAAGTAGCAAAAACCGAAGACACCAGGTCTCCCAAAAAAAAAGAAAAGAGTACAACCAAAAAAAGTGCTACGAGTACAAATAGAGGAAGGAAAGACTGAAAGCGAAATGATGCCAGAGCTTCGGTTAAGTAACCAAGAGGAGAGCCTTGCCGAGCCGGGTAGCGTTTTTTTTTTCTTTATTTTTGATCCTGCAGATACGAAATACAAATGTGATACGGCTGAAACGCAACTAAAAAACGGCCAAAAGCTTTCATGTATTTGTGTGGTAGGCCACGAAAAAGTCTGCACAAAAGTCGCTCACTCTGGCTCACTCAAAAAAATTTACTCAACTCAGAACTTGAGAATTTTTAGAGATGTGAGTAAAAAATATAGAAATTACTCAAATCAAGTGTCGAAATTTTATGGAAACTGTGATCTTAAGTCTCTAAATTACATATCATTATCATTGTTTTTTAATTGAATTTTTAGTTCATTTATTATTTTATTTTTCAAAAACTTGATTAAATGGGGTAAGTGTGCCCGTTTTTTATTAATTTAAATACCGTGAATGAGGAAAAAATATCATTAGATCGATACTGTATGAAAATTTACGCAAAACTTGACGTATTACAATATTTTAACGTTACTATATATGTTTTATAAATCAATATTCTATTTTATATATCGAACTAACATAATAGAAAAGCATATAACATTTTTCGATTATTTTGCGATATTAATATATAAACGTTAGGATTTATCAATGTTGTCAATTAATTTATATACAAATTGTTAATTAGTAATAGATAAAACCGACTGCAGTATGTTCCAACCACGATTAAAAATCTTTAAAAAAAAAGTTTACAATATTTTCGATATAAAAATCGTCGCGATATTTTTGTCGATATAAAATATTTCAAATTTTTTAATATACATTGTGTGCATTATGAGATTATGGTAAGTAACTTTTTGGATTTCCAATTACATCAACTAATGACTATTACTAATATATTTTTTTTATTTTTAAAAAATTTCCCTAAAGTTTATATAATATTAAAAACTCAACACCTTTGATCAATTTTTCTTTTCTTATTTATTCTTTGTGTATTCCGTAACACTGTTAATTTCAAGTCCTTAAAATATTCTGTCTCAACAAAACTCAACTAGAATTTGGCTCATCAGCTCAGGTAACTGAGAATACTATCTTTTTCTCGCTCACTAACTAAATTTTTCTCTCTCTTGAGAGAGAAAGAAACGAAATCCCGCTCTCTCTCTCTCTTACCCACTCTTCTGTTTCGGAATATGTTTTCATCTCCCATTGAGAGAGCCGGGCTCCATGTGCGTCCATGCCTTTTGTGAGTAACCCTCCATTTGTATTTTTTTTCCTGTTACGATTTTCCCTCAAAACAACGGTAAACCGCTCAATGAGCATATTCGCTCTCCCAACGCAGGCGCTCTTCACGAGCGGCAATAAAATTCAATAAAAATAAGGCGGCTGGCTGGTTGAGAGAAGAATGAAGAACTGGGGAAAAATGTTTGCCGACAGTGACCAGCCTCTGGCCTTCTTCTTCATATTGTTGTTGCCTAACCCAGGTTTTTCACGTACGCTTTCTACCTCTCTTCACCCCTCCCCCCGTTTTGGGAAAACAGCTGCGGCCCCTCAAAGTAGGCAATACGGATTTTTCTTATTCTTTTTTTGCTTTGCGCCAGCCCTCACAGAAATTTCAACGAGCTGAGAATTTTTAATTGCTTCGGTTTCGGGAGTTTGCCAGCTGTTGTTGTTGTTTTTCCACCGGGTAAGGAGGGGAGAGGAGGGTGGTCTGAGGGTGGGTTGGGAGGTGGGAGGGAGTGTGTGTGCGAGAGAAGGTCACTTACCTTTTGTCTCCTCGGTTTGCTGCTCCTTCTTCGTTCCTTTGCTCTCCGCAAAAACGCCGCCTGGCGAAACTTTTTTGCTTGTTTGTTTTTGTTTGGTTATTTTATATTTTTGTATAATATTCGGCACTTTATTTTTACTTTTTAACGAAGCTATTTAGCTTGTGGTTTTATTATGCTTTAGTTTCGTCTGGTTTTGCTTTTTATAATTGACTTTATTTATATATTTTTGTCGTGTTTAATTTTAGCACTTTGTATTTATTATTTCATTTTGTTTAAAATTATACCGATTTTTTTGCACGACTTTTTTTGCATATTTCTTTTTTTTTCGCTGACACTCACACACACACACTTTTGCACAGACACGAACTAGAAAAAAAATAAAACTTAAGAAAAATATTTGTGATAGCTGCTTAATATTTTTTTGTATTATAAAATATTGCTTGGAAATTGCTTAGAGCTTGCTGTTTGCTTTTATTTCATATTTTTTCGTGGATTATTTTGGCCAGTTAATCAGCATTTTCTTGTGATTTTTTTTGTCAACGGATGATGCTGCTGCTCCAGCATGCTGTGCCTGCTGCTGTGGCCAAAGGAAACTGCCTCTTGCTTTTCCGCGTTATATTTTTGTTGTTGTTTGGCTTTTGCCTCATCTTTTTCGTTGTTCTTCCTTCGTGTTTGTTGTTGTTTTTTTAGTGGCCATTTGCTACTGCTACGGCTGCTGCTGCTGCTGCTGCTGCTGCTGCTGCTGCTGCTGCTGGTTTTGCAGCTTGTTCTTCTTCTGCGGCCTGCATTTGTTGTTGTTTCGTCTCTTTTCCGCCTCTTTGCTCTTTTGCCAGCGCCATGAACCCCGCTTTCGCCACCCCACCCCCCTCGCAAGGGGAGAAAACTGCGCAGCCGTCGCTCTGAGCGCGCGCTCTCAGAATTCTCAAACTCAAAACTCACCTCAAACCTTCCTTGAGAGATGCGACTCAAAGCCTCGACCTGCCTCGCCGCTGCTGCTGCTGCTGGTGCTGCTGCTGCCACCTCCTCCTCCTCCTTCTCCTCGGTGTGTTTTTGTTTTATTTTTTTATCAGCTTCCGTTGGCTTATCGCAAAAATTTCTGATTTCTGATTAGCACAAGTCACAGAACAAAAACAAAAAAAAAATAACAAAAAATTTGGATTTTTCAGCGTTTTATTTTCTCGTTTTGTTTTATTTTTTATTTTGTTATATTATTTGTTTGCATTTAATTAATTTAAACAATTAGTCTAGCACTCGCGTGTATTTTTTATATATTTAATTCAACGTTATTTATGCGGCGCTGTAAATAAATCATAAAATATTATATAAATACATTATATAAATATATTATATATGTATATATAGCTATGTATAAATTAAGAGCTCTTTATGCTTTATTTTAAATATTAAAAAAAAAAATATTTAAAACATTTGTTTTATTAGCAAGCAATTTTCTTTACTTTTAGCTTTTTAATAAAGACCTTTTCAACATTTTTCTTTCTTTCTGCTCTTTTTTATTTTTATTTACTAATTTATTTTGTATTCCTATTTTTATGTTTATTTATTAATTAGTATTTTATTTTGAAAGTTTACTACTTTGCTTAGACCCAGTTTTATAATTATTATTGTTTATATTGTTTTAAGTTTCTTTAATTAAATTTATTTATTTTTATAATTATTCCTTTTCTTTGAGTTTAAAATCAGATTTCTGTGAAAATTAATTGCTGATCGCGTTCCAAACGCGATTCGTGTGCGTTTCGCGTGCGCTTTGCCGGCGGCTTTTGTCGCTTCCACGAGAGATTTGTGATGCGATGCGATGTGGATGTGATGAGATGATCGCTCAAGCACAACGCCAAAATCAACTGAACTCGCGACTGAACCGAACGAATAAACTGAATGGGCCTCTGTCTCCCCCGCCGGCCACTCTCCCTGGAAGCTGAATTGGAAATAGAAAATATAGAACGGCAGCGATGGGAAAAGTGCGATAGAGAGACGAGAGCCGAGCGGAGAGCGGCGAGGCGATTTTAATCGTGCACGCAAAAAAGTCATAATAAAAATTGAGAAATTGAAAATGGAAAGCGAAAAGCAAAAACCGAAATTGAAATTTAAAAAAATATCAAGCTTGGGAAAATCACAGAGCTATGTATTAGTTTTTAATTAAAACGGATCAAGAAGATCGTTGGAAAGTTATTCAAAGAAAAGGAGAAGAAACTGGAAGGGAATCTCATAATTTAACCAAGATCATAACCCCAAAATTATCCCATACAATTAATGCATTATTTTCCTTCCTTCTTAAAAGAAAAGAAAAATCCTTGAAATCCCATTCAAAAAGTTTAAATTTTAAGTACAAACAAAAAAGGAAAAACACTGAGGAATTGCTGGTAGTAAAAACAAACAAAACAAGAAAGAAAGCTAACTTCGGTACGCCGAAGTTTGTATACCCTTGCAGATTTCAATTGCATAAATTTAAATTTAACTCTATCTAATATAAAATGAATTACTGTTTTACATTTTTTACATATTGTAAAAAGTAAAATGTAATTTACCTCCACATTTACCAATCGTTTGTATGGCAGCAATATGATATAGTCGTCCGATTCTTATGAAATTTACAACAAAATTCTAGAATAATATATAATGCTTGTATCTCAAAGTAGAAAAAAATTATGTTGAAAACTGACAAAGTTATAATTTTTTTCTGAAAATATCGCGACCGTTCCTATGGCAGCTATATGATATAGTAGTCCGATCTTTATAAAATTAAATCTAAAAATCTGGAGCAATATATAAAGCTCATAACCGAGAGTTGATCAAGAAATGTTAAAAAACAGTCAGGTTATAATATTTTTTCAACAAGTTTACGTATCGTTTGTATGGCAGCTATATGATATAGTCGTCCGATCTGGCCCGTTCTGACTTATGTCCGAGTGAGAGTATATAAAAGACAATCTGCAAAGTTTCATTCAAATAGCTTCAAAACTGAGGGACTAGTTTGCGTAGAAACGGACAGACAGACAGACGGACAGACGGACAGACGGACAGACGGACAGACGGACAGACGGACATGGCTATATCAACTCGGCTGTTGATGCTGATCAAGAATATATATACTTTATTGGGTCGGAAATGACTCCTTCACTGCGTTGCAAACTTCTGACTGAAATTATAATACCCTGCAAGGGTATAAAAAGTCGAAAAGGCAACAAACATTGAACGAAATTAAGAGATCTGAGCAAAAGATCACAAAATTTGTAAATTCCAAGAACCAATAGATCACAGGAAATATATAAGTAAGCAATATTATGCCCAAATATTGACACACTCCAAGTTCACTTAACATCAATCAATCAATCAAGCAACTCGAACTATTTAAGCAAATACGCCTCATAATTGATTGATTAACTAAAGAGTGGAAGCTACTCCAGTTGGAGGAGAGTCCCCCTGCTCCCCTCTGCTCTGAGTAAATATAATTAAATCAAAAGTGTCCTCAATAACCTGAACGATCTCTGTTTATATAGAAGATAAAATCGGTAAGATAAGTGCACTGCGTCTAATGATCATTACATTATAGAACATGTTTTAGATAACTTTATCAAAGATACAGAGATAAGTTTATCTGGAGAAACGATCTTATAACTGATATTCAAAGATATTATTATACTCGGAAAATTATGGAACTCATCTAGGAACTCATTTAGGACTTTTTTTTAATTTTTATAAAATAGAGCATGTTTGGATAAAATTATAAAAGATACAGAGATAACTTTATGTGAAAAACTATCCTATAACTGATATTCAAAGATATTATACTTGAAAAATAATAGAACTCTTCTAGGAATTTCTTTAAAATTCCTCTAAAAATCATTTGTTTTAGCAAACAGCTTTTCCCCCTCTTTTGATCAATCTTGATTGTCACTTATTATTTGCATTTGATGATCACAATCACGATCGCGATCACGAGCTTCGCTCTTTTTTGATTTTATTGCACGCCCTTTCCTATCCCCAACCGATCTTTGAATTGACAAAATACATCTATGTTTTTATTGCTGCTGCCGCCGCGGTTATTGTTATTGTTATTGCTATTGCTATTATTATTGTTACTGCCATTGCTGTTGATATTACTTATTATAATTGCAATTAAAGCGAGTGAGCGAGTGAGTGAATAAACAGTTAGCCAAACAAACACTCGCCCGGGGTGACTCTCTCCCAATTGGAATTACCGAGCACCGAACCTCGAGAGCAGAACAGAACCGAACCGGCAACGGTGCCCGACTGAGTTCCAATCTCGATTCCCGCCGCCATCGAACCCCAATCGGAAGTGTACGTGCATACTATATAGAACGTGGGTACGTTGGGTGCTATATCTCAAACGTTATACTACGTGCGTGCGTACTCTCCAAAGCTGATGGGAGCGAAAAAAAAAGCAGCCTCGATGGTTTGAAATCGCTTGAAAATGGTGCCTGAAAGTAGGCAACGAAAAGGGTTACTTGCGGCATTTGCACTCTTTGGGAATTTTAGGGACATCTTTTTTATCAATAATATTAATAATCTATATATAATCTATAACAATAATAATAATCTTTAAACAAATTGTTAAAAAATAATAGTTAAATCAAGTGCAACATGTTCCTACCCAGAAAAAATAAAGGTACAAAGTCTTTTTGATATTAAATATTAGCAAATCTTCAATTTCTGAATGAATTTTATATCAATAAATATATTGTTGCGTAATTCTGATGCTCCTTAAAGTCTATGAATTTCTATACTATCAAGACTGTTGGTCATTTTTCATGACTTGTGGTTACAAAAGCATAGTTTGTTTTTTTCTATACAATTTTTGTTTCATTTTTTTTGTGTTTAAATGAAGCATGAAAACATGTATTTCTGGAATTTTCAGTCATATATTAAGACTTTTGGTTTTACATTAAGATTTAATTTAATTTAATTTAATTTAATTAATCAAAATCTTGAAAGAAGATTTTATTTTTGTTCAATGTTCAGCATAGTTGTTGGTGCTTTTTTAATGTTTTCTCAAATTTAGAAACAACATTTTTATACTTTAATATAAGTTAATTTTCAAATCTTCTATTTCTAAAGGGAAATATGCCTAAAATTTATAACATTGCATAGTTTTAGATGCTAATTTAAATCTTTTACAATTTTTAAGCATAGTTTTAGGCGCTTAACTTAAACTACAGTTTTGTACTGCTTCTTGAGGTAGAAAATAAAGAAAAAATGAATTAAAAATAAAATTATTAAATTAAAATATATTTAAAATATTAAGAATATTTTTATTTGGTATCTAATTACACATTACACTTTAATATCTGATGGTTACACAAACATTACAGGCTTTTTAAGTTTGCAAAAACAAGGTTAACGTATAATAAATATAGCATTTAAATTATATATATAAATAATATTTTTTACTTAGTTATTATTTATTAAAATATTCAAAACGAATTAAATCGAATACTTCAGTTAGTTTATTGTCTATAAATATAAATTGTATAAATGAATAATATTTGTTACTTTATTAGAAAAATATTCAAAACCTATTCAATTGAATACTTTAATTACTTCAATTGTTTTATTATCTATAAATATAAATTAAATAAATAAATGATATTTTTTATTTAGTTATTATTCAGTTAAATATTCAATTGAATACTTCAATTAGTTTATTCTATTTCGTGTGGCCTTCCTTATTGACTGCCACTAAATAAATATTTTCCATATCTTATCAATTTACCAAACATATCACTTTAAGCATGGCTATCAGACTGCTATTAAGTGGTATTAACTCAAAATGTAATAAAGTGATAAATAAATAAATTAAAGTTCTAGGTTTTTCACTAACTTAACCGAGGATATTCCAGGGGATTTTATTTTTTAAAAACTAACTAAACTTATATATTAATTATAAGCTTAGTAACTATAATAACAAATTAACCTTGATAGTTTTAATATAAATTATTGAAGGTTATTGTATAAAAAATAATGATAAAACTAACCCAAAGTTAGCTTTTAGTTTAGAACTATTTGTTTAAGTTGTAAATAAATAAATGAATAAACAAATAAATAAATATACAAACAAATAAATAAATAAGTAAACAAAAAAATAAAGAAATAGATAAATAAATACATAAATAAATAAATAAAAAAATAAAGAAATAAATAAAAAAAAGGATAAAAAATTAAAATAATAAATAAAGAAATAATTGAGTAAATAACAAATAAATCAATAAAAATTAAATAAGTTAATAAATAAATAAATACATGAATGAATAAATAAATAACTAAATAAATAAATATATGGATAAATAAATAAATAAATAAATAAATAAATTACTAAATACATGAATAAATAAATAAATAAACAAATAAATAAATAAATAAATAAATAAATAACCAAATAAATAACTAAATAAATAAATAAAAACTAAATAAATAAAAAGATAAATAAATAAATGAATTAATTAATAAATAAAGAAATAAATACAAATAAAAAGTAAAGAAATAAATACAAAAAAAATAAAGAAATAAATAAGCAAATAAATAAATATACCATTTTATAAAATATATCCAAAAAATACACACAAATTCCTCAAGATTCTTCTTTAAAATTTGTTTTTGCTTCAGTGCATCTGAGAAACTGGTGCTGCACTTTTGTTGCCATTGACGTTGTTAACGATTTTCAAATAGCGCGCGGTAGTTGACACACCCCCCTCTCCCCTGACGCCACCCCTTCCCTTTGGCAACCCACCACCACCCCCTCCCCCTTTTAGTGTCGTCATTAGCAACGTTGCCGGCAAAAAAAAAAAAAGAAAATTTGTTATTTCTGTTGTTTGTTTGACTTTCGCCTCGTTCGGTTTTCGTTTTTGGTTTTTGTTTGCACCAACAACGCCGCTCTATCAGTGGAACTTCTGCACATTTTGATAAGAACACCCCGCACCCTGCACCCCTCATCCCTTCCCCATTAATACTTTTTTTTTCTATTTCGTTACTACACGTTAATTTATCGCAATCGTTTTTGGAAATCGTTCGGTCAGTTAATGCCCGCGGGCTGACCACATGGCTCATTACCAAATTGGAGCAAGTGCTGCCAAAAAAAAATATAACTTGGCAATAGTTGTGGCCCAAAGGGGGCGGGGCATTGCGCTGATAAGAAATATTTATGGAAAAATGCATTTATATGGGTGGAATTTCACGTTCCAACGGATGGAATTCAACTGGAAAGGTCAGTTTTTCCCTTTTTGTTTGTTATCAAAATCAAATTTAGATTTGGATCAGAGTTTTTCATAAAGAAAATTTAATAATTAAATAGATTTCGAGTTTAAAATATTTCAGGAATTTATTTAAAACATATATTTTTAATAACAACAATCTACATTTAATTTTCATTATTAATTTGCTTCAATGTTTCCTTTGAGCTTTATAATTGTATCTATATATTTTTATAAAATACTAATAATAATAATGTAAATAATATAAAAAATATAAAAAAAAAGGTATCTGCCCTGATCTATAACATTTTAACCTAATTTATTAAATATTTAAATGATTTCAAAGTTTAAAATATTTCAGGATTTTTTTTAAAACGTATATTTAAAATTACTACAAACTTAATTGAAATTTCTGTATTAATTTGCTTCAATATTTGAGCTATATATTTTTATAAATTAACAATAATAATTTGTATAGAATAATTTAATAAAATAATGTAATTAATATAAGAAATATAAAAAAATAAGCATCTGTCCTGATTAATAAAAAAACCTCTTAACATTTCAACCCCATTTATTAAATATTTAAATGATTTCCAATTGGAAAATATTTCAGGAATTTGTTTAAAACTTATACTTTACAACTTAATTAAATTTTCTTTTCCTAAATTGCTTCAATATTTTCTTTAAGCTGTATAATTGTATCTATATATTTTTATAAATTAATAATAAAATAACGTAAATAATATAAAAAATATAAGCATCTGTATTGATTTATATAAACCCTCTAACATTTTAACTTCATTTAATTAATATTTAAATGATTTTCAAGCTTATAATATTTCAGGAATTGTTTAAGAAGTAATTTAAAATAAAACACAAGCTGAATTTGAATATCTTTTTTAATTTATTATAATATTTCCTTTCTGTATCTATATAGTTTTTTAAATAAATAACAAAATAATGTAAATAATAAAAAAAATAAGCATCTTGCCTGATTAATAAAAAGAACCTCTAACATTTTAACCTTATTTATTAAAATGCTTCTAAATTCCAATACGTTTTTAAATAAATCACATTTCCTTGATTTTTGGACTCGCATTCTTTTTATTATATATACCTGCACATGTGTTCAATAAAAAATATACATATATATATAAAAATATGTATATAAATATATATACTCTTGAATTATTGAAAATATATGTTGGACAACAAATTTTCATGCTATAAATATTAATATTGGTCCCGTATATATTTCGAAAAATATACCTAAATTATATCAGAATTGTTCAAGATTTGCTTAATCTTTTCCCTCGTTTAAAATAAATTCCATACGAATATTTACTCTCAAATAAATACTCTCCTCGAAATTATCAAGCTGCACTTCCTGATTTCCCGATCGGCTGGATATATACAACAGCTTTTGTTCTATAAATTCCATTTATCTCTTTTTTGGCTCACCTTTGCACCAAAACAAACAACAACACTCCATCCTCTTCAGATTCAACCGAGTGTGACATTTGATTGGATTTTCGCGTATATTTCATTTCATTTATTTGTTGTTTTTGATTTCGAATCGCGTATAAAATTGGATATATATATATGCAAAGAGCTTTGCGCAGCAGATATATAAAATATTTGCACACAGGCACATGTATCAGCTATATCATTATAGATATAATTCCCACATATCGATGATATATGCGCTACACGTTTGCTTTTGTTGTTGTTGTTATGGACTAAATGCGTCAATTAAATATATAAAAAGGAATAATAAATGAAATATGGAAGGCAGATCCGAGAGCCACAAAGATCACAGCTCTTTGGCATCTCCTCTCGGCGGGAATTATAAATAAATTATACATTTTCAATGACACCATAAATTGGAATATCTTTCAGGTGCACCAACGAAACAGGCGGAAAAGTCGGAAAATAAATACAAATTATTGCGTTAAAAGATTTAAAACCGAAGCAGCAGCAGCTGAGCCTAATCCACCGATCCTCCTATAATCCCTCCTATAACATATATATTTTTCCAATTTCTGCACATGTTTAATTTATTTGCAATTTTTGGGTCTCGGATTTTTACGAGCTTCTTTAATGCGAGATATATATATATATATATGTACGAGTATAAGGAACCTTATGGACATCACACCGAGAGAGGGGGTGGTGGGGGTGTGGCAGCTGTCTAGCTTGTTACGTGCCTCATTAAGAATTTTTCGGTTTTTAATTGACAAAACAACGAAATTCGAAAGCCAACGAAACAAAAATAAGACACTACAAAATTCGAAATTCAAATTTGATTTCGTTTATTATAAAAATTTCCAATGCCTTCTGACGGCTCATTAAATTTGACTTTTCGCCACAATAAATGTGCCAGGGTCTTGAGGAAGATCTGAAAAATTTATTGATGTGCCAAAATTCCGGGGGAGAGAATTTTTTTAAATTTAGAAATATATAGCAAAAGTCCAGGAATCTTCTTAAGTAACTATAAGTTATATTTAAATTTCATTAAAGACCTGACAGAACCTTTAACTAATTTGTACGAATCGCTGAAACCCTATTTAGTTTACACAACTTTAGCCTAATGCATTAAGTAAAATATTATTTATAAAATAAAAATCTAACGCATATTTTCAGGCTGAATTTGATAAGCAAAATAATACAAGAAAAAACTAATCAGAAGTCGTTATACCTTAGTAAAAACATTTAATATATATTTCAACAGATCTTTCCAGTTGTAATTCTAAGATTAAGTCCCTTAGTTCATATTTTAAGCTATTAGAAATAACCTTAACGTTTAAGGTTCTTAACTTTGACAGCTCTAAGAAACTACAGTTTAATGTAAAACATATTTAAACCTGATCTACGTAGATATTTTTAAATTAAGAAATAAATTCGATATTTTATGTAAACATTACAATTAAGGCTTCCATCTATCACAAATTAATTTTTTCTTTCTTATAAATCATCTATAAGTTTTGAATTTTAACTTTTGATATTTATTATTACTAAACTATTGCAAAAACCAATACTTTGTATATATTTATCATTGTAAAAGATATTTTTTAATTAAGAAATAAATTCGATATTTTTTATAAACATTAAATAAAATTAATAAATCATCTCTAAGTTTAGAATTCTTTACTTTTCTACAAAATCTTTTGCAAAAACCAACATTTTTTAAAGACCTAAAATAATGTCCAAGAAAATTCGAACATATTTGCAACCTTCGCTATAAGGTTACCTCCTCCTCCCTCTCGTTCTCCCTTTTTTCGCTTCTTTTCCCCTTCGATCGCCAGCTGCCAATTTAATTTAATTTATTTGTGGCTCACTTTTATTTATTTGTCCATTCGCTTCGACTTGTTCAAATCATTTTGTTGTCATCTCTTCGCTTATTTATTAACACCATTCCGTCAAGTGGATGGCACCGATCTTTCTCTCTCTCTCTTGATTCTTACTCTCCCTCTCTATATTTTCCATTTTTATTAAATATTTGTTAAATACAAAAAAGAGCATAATCTAAGAACTGATTGAGCAACGGTCCGGTTAGCTTTTAATAACAATAAATTGTAAACGAAAGCAACAGGGTCAAATGTTTCGAAATATAAATGTTATTTTTTAGAAAGCGATTTTAAAACCTTCTCCTTTATAATTTTTTTTTAATTTTATGTATAAATCATTATTATATAAAGCTTTGTTGTATTATTGCAATTATTATTTGAAGAAAGGAAGCAACAGGGTTTTGCCGCCAAAGGATATATATTTTAGGAAATACTTTCCATTTACACATTTATTTACATTTATTTTATTTTTTTATAAATAATTTAAATACATTTCTCAGCTGTGCGAGCTTATGTTTGATCTTATTTAGTTTTCCCTTTTTTATGCAATTTTATTACCTATTTTCTGTTAATTGTTTTGTGCGATTTGTTTTGCATTTCGTTTTTTTTTTCAAATCTGTTTCTTTTTTACACTGTCAAAAAAAATGTATTACAAATTTCACGCAGCGTTTTTTTTAATATATTTCTTTTTTTGTTTTTGCCGCGTGCAAGCAAGATGGAACGTTGCCGCGTGTTTACCGTTAGACCCGCTGTTAGTACCGTTATTCCGTTCGTTTCGTTATTTTGCTGCCGCGCGATTTTCAACAACGATTCGTCCTGTTCGACGACATGCGTGCAAATAACGGTAGAAACGCCGACCGACACCGACACAGACAACGCTGCTTTGCCCATGATACATAACGAACCAGAAAAAGTCTCGTCGGCAGCCGAATCGTTCGGGTTGCAAGTCCCTTAACGTTCAGTGTGTTCTTGCGCGTTGACAGGGAAATTCTTAATCCCTGCATTGCTGAGCAGCATTTTAATTTAATTTATTTTAATTCTGAATTATATTTTTGTATTGAAAATTAAATAAATTTTTATAAGACTTAACCACGTACCTTATACGGGTTAATCAACACACCTTCCCTTTTACTTAACGGACCACTGTTTAGGCGACGAGACCACCTTATACATTTTTGGGACGTGAATGTGCCGGCGCCGACGTCGCTCCGCTCTGCCTCTTCCGCAATCTCTTCCTTTTCCGCTCATTCTCTTTCCACTCGCAAGTTGTAAGTCCACCCCCTCCTTCCAGCTGTGAGAAGTGGGGTGGGAGTGCAAAAGGCCATTGAGTTTCGACTCAAAACATATACGTTGGAACAAATTTTATTGAGTGAGTTTTTTACCGTTAGCAGACCTCACTTGGTCGTCGTGCCGGCGCTCTTCGGAGTGCCTGTCTCCTCGAAGAACAGCTGCAGCAGGTTCGCCTTCCGCAGCTGATCGCCATCCAGTCGCTCCACGCCCTTCCAGTGCAGCAGGGCTGGAATGCCGTCCACGGAATACGGCGGCTTGCGGAAGTTGTTCTCCTTGTTCATCCAAAAGGCACGATCGCCCACATCCACCACGAGGATGAGGCAATCCGCCGGCGCGTTCTCGCGGAAGGCTGTCATGATGGTCTCCTCGGCTGGTCAGAATAATAAAAATGTAATAATATTATTTGCATTTCTTGTCAATGGTCACCTACCCTCCACGCAGTCGATGCACCAACTGCGTCCCTCGCTGTCCTTCTCGCCATAAAAGTAGATGTAGATGGGCACGTTCTTCTTGTCGTGCATCTTGAGGAGATTCTCCATCTCCTTGTATCCCTTTGCCGGCACGTATTCGGGCATTTTGTCGCT
Source organism: Drosophila watanabei (assembly GCA_008042575.1). Taxonomy (NCBI): domain Eukaryota; kingdom Metazoa; phylum Arthropoda; class Insecta; order Diptera; family Drosophilidae; genus Drosophila; species Drosophila watanabei. The sequence continues at coordinate 69,350 of VNJS01004672.1, forward strand.
TTGCGCTTGCTTCCAGTTGCTTTCAGTTGCTATTGGTGGAGAGAGGGTGAGTCCCCAGTGTCAGTCTTTCGGTTTCCGCCTAAAGTTGGAATGTTTTGGAATGTTCCAGCGCCAGTTTTTATTGATATTTGAAAGGAGCTTATCTGGATCTTTATCTTTATGGTGTGTGTCCCGTAGTGTGCCCGCCGCCTATGAGGTATTTTGCCCGTTTAGTGTTGCCATATGTCCAAGTTTGGGCCAGTGTTACCCTTTGTGCGGGGAGAGCGCGCGCGCGATAATTCAATTCAAATATTTTCATATATTAAATTTTTCACGCTTTTAATACTATCAATTTATTTATGTTTTTAAGTTTATGTATAATATTAATTATTAGTTTATAAAAAAGATCGTATTCTTAATACAATAAATATGCAAGCATTTAAAAGAAAATGCATTTTTTTCATTTAAATTGTATTTTTTCAGTTTAATAAATAAATAACTTATAAATATTTAAGTAAATTAAAGCGTTGATTTAAAAATTTAATTAAATTTTATTTTAAAAACAGCCATTACTTTTATTAATATTATTATTAATTTAATGTGCGATGTGAATAAATTAAATTTATTAAATATATTTTAAAATTTTTAATGGTTTGAGCAAAATGGTTTTATTTTTATAAGTTATTGTTTTTTGGTATATATTTTTAAGGTTTTTAATTGCAAAAAAAAAAGCGAAATTATTAAATAATTAGAATATTTGGTTACTGTGAAAGTTATTACCAAAAATATATAACTAAATTGGGCATAAAAACCCAATAGAATGCTAAACTTTGTATTAACTGTTTAATTTTTATTCTTAACTCTTGCATTTTTCTATTCTAATTTTATTTATTAATTTATTTATTTATCAAATTAAAAGTTACAACAGACTATTTTTAGTTGTATTTTGTTTTACTTTTTTTTTGAAACAAAGTAACTTATTTTTTCAATCAAAAATCGTGTTTTTGACTCCGAATATTCATTTAAAAAAATCTGAAAAAACAAACTTATCTTTTTTAAATAAGGAATGATTATAATTTGATTATAATAATCGAAAACTTAAGGAAGAAGGATTAGCATTGTGCAACAGGGAAGCGATTTGTAAATTTAAAAAAAATATTTGTACCCAATTGAGGTCTCTATTAGCTTCCTTGTTAAATGATAATCTATTAATAACTATTTTTATTAAAGTAAATACAAGAGATTTTTATATTTTTTAAAGAAAACTGCTTTTCACTTCATTTTCGTAAGTAGTCTTCGAAGAACTTAAAAACTTAAAGAAACTGCCTCAATTTCTTGCTAAATGAATGAACTTGCAGTCTTTTGAGAATTTCTGCTTAATAAGACGTAACCTTGACCCAATTTTGTCGGTTCTCACAACTTGAACTTCATTGAGGGTCGACAAGAAACCAAAAAACTTGAAAAACAAAACTAGCAAAAAAACAGAACGAAAGAATGAACAGAAGAAACTGCAAAAAAAAAAAACAGAAAAGAAAAGAAAGAACTTGCAAAAAACAGAAGAAACTGCAAAAAAAACGGAAAATAAGAAAGAACTTGAAAAAACAGCAGAAACTGCAAGTTAAGTGAAAAATTTAAATAAAATGCTTGCTTCAAACAGCAGAATTAATTAGTTTATCTGAGAGAACAACATGGGTAAGATCATGAAGAAGGAAGCTTTCAGGATATGCAGATATTAATGATATATGATATATCAAATAATATATCATATATCACTAATATCTGCAAATAAATATAATTAATATCAAAAAAAACATTTTAATTTAATTTAATACTTGCTTCTCCACATTTCCAGCTGCCTTTAGGAACTCCTTGCTAATCCTTGGACTCTTAATGTTCCTCCACTTGGAGCAGGCCTCAAAAATAGCCTACAAAAAGCCGCTTTATGGCAAAAGTAACTACATAAAGGAGAAGAAATTTAGGAGCAAGGGACTCAAGGTGGAGACCACCACCGCCGCTGCCACCACCACGAGCACCACCACCAGCACGAGCACCACCGAGGAGGATTGGCCATCGGCCGTGGAGTTTGTGATTATGGCCACAACGCCCAGAAGCGAGCTGGAAGCCAGTGAGGAAGCACTTAATAATGGCACCAGCAGCACCATTGAGACATCGATGGAGACATCGTCGAGCAGGCCAGGAGAAGCAGTAGAATCCTTCAATCAGACAACCATGCCGACGATGAGCACCACCACGTCCAGTTCGTTGATCAATACGCTTCCCTCGCCACCGATGGGAGCAGGAGGAGCCGACGCGGTGGCGGTGGCTTCACCGCCCGTTCCCGATAACCAGCCGGTGCCCTGCACCTGCGGCGTCTTCCTCTCCTCGCAGATTCCAAATGGTTTGCCAACGGCTCCGTTGATCAACCAGGAGCTGGATCGGATGTTCCCCTGCAATGCCATTGGTCGCAAACAGTGTCAGACCAAGTGTCTCGAAGCGGTGAGTACTGCGATTGATTCGATTAATTAACGATATCAATTAATTATCGATAAATATTAAATATGCTTACTTTAAAAAATTCATGAATTTGGTAATCTTTTAAAGAGTATTTTGAAGTGTTTCGATCATTATTTACTCATTATTCATTCATCATTCATTTATCAATCATTCTTCATTCACTAATCATTTACTTATAATTTATTAACCATTCATTCATCATGCATTCATCATTCATTTATCATGCATTCTTTCATCATGCATTCATCAATCATTTATCTTTTATTCATCCTTTATTCCTCATTCATTTATCATTCATTCATCCTCCATTCATCATTCATTAATCATTCATTCATCATTCATTCAACATTCGTTCATAATTAATTCACAATTAATTCATAATTCATTCATAATTCATTCATCATTAATTCATCATTAATTCTTCATTTATTCTTCATTCATTCTTTATTTATTCTTCATTCACTCATCATTGATTCATTCATCATTAATTCATCATTCATTCATTCATTTTTTCATCATTAATTCATAATTCATCTATCATTCATTCATTTAGCATTCATTCATATATTTTTTAATCATTCACTCATCATGCATTTATCATTCACTTATCATGCAATCTTCATTTATTCCTCAATCACTGGTTAATCGAAAGATTTAAGCCTTGTTATCGGTTTATTTGTTATTATTATTTATTTATTTATCTATTATTTCCCCATTTTATTTACAGATCGTTCAGCATCTTCCAAATTCCGCAAATATTGTTTGCTCCGCTTTGGGTCACGATTGCCACAAGGAGCGCGCGTATTTGTTCATCAAAAACTGTCACAACCAATGGGTTAATACCAACCTGCAGGCGGGCAGGGAATATTGCTGTCGCGGTGGTGTACCCTACCGCTGTCCTCTGATGGGTTAATGCGTTGAACAAGCAATAAATTTTATAACAAAATCAAAGTTTTTTCAATTTTAAAATAGTAGCCGAGTTTGCAACCAAACGTGCTGCCGAGTTAGCTTTCAAGGTTTGGAACTGGGGTAAAAAGTATTACGATGCTTTTTTTTAGAGGAAAATCGTACAGGCACATTGAAAGTAAATCGTAATTAATATTATTATTATTATTAAAAATTAATTACTGAGATGATGTTCTACCTTGAGAGAAACTAGGCAGCGAATATACATGGAATTTCAAGGGATTTTTTGGGGGGAAATTTCAAATTTTTTTGAGATTTTTTAGGGTGAAAAGCAAACTTTCCATCTGGCAACACTAAAGCTGCATTTGCCGCTTGACTGTGTTATCAAAAGGAAGCAAAAACAAACTTAAAAAAAGAATACTAAAACGTGCTCGCTCACAACTACCAGTGCAAGTGCAGCAGGCTGTGCAAAAAAAAAGAGACAAATTCGCAAGACATTAACGGTGCGTATAACAGAGAGATGCTGCTTTAAAAGTTTAGATATATTTAAAATAAAAAATATTTAAGTTCGCAATTCCTTTGGGACTACAATTTTAACCGTAACTGCGTGTTTGTTATTGTTATTGTGTGTCTCAAGAAACAAAAACCGGTTCCAAGTTCACGCTGAACTTTATACACGTGCTTACGCACGCATACATGTGCAAGGCACTCCTCACACACATACGTGCAAGCCGAGAAGCAGAACGAATCGAGTCTCCCCAGTCTGTCCATCTCCCTTTATCTGCGTAAACAAACCATCAATAGCAATAACAAACAATTGAGCCACTTGATAAGCCCCGTTGTCAACCATTCCCAATCAGTTTTCTGTTGCGCTCTCAAATTGCCTTCTTGTGTTGTGTTGTTCTTGCCGGGCAACATGTTGCCAGACGGCCGCTGATTAAGCTCAAGTGGGAGTGAGAGAGAGAGACAAACAGACGATGTGCCGGCTTGGGTCTCTCAATCTCTCGTTTGTGTGAGTGAGAGAGTTGTGAAAAATGAGAGACAGAGGAAGGGGCAAAACACATGTTGCTTTTGTGGCGTTTATTTATTTATTTTATTTTACGGGAATATCGGGTTCTTAGAGTGCGTTTTTGAATAAATATAAATTTAATTTAATTTGAAAATGGAATGGAAGGAACTTATTGAATTCTTTTCTTTGCTAAAGAGCTGTAGCTGTAGAAATTAAATATTAAAATTTCTGAAATTTAGCAATTCTCAATCTGGATTTTTACATACATTTAATGTTGCTTTTGTGGTTGTTGTTGCAGAGTTCACTTTGCGGTGATGATGTTTTCCATTGTTGTTGATGTTGATAAACTTGAAGATGTTGATAGACTTTTTGTAGATGTTGATAGAGTTGTTGATGTTGATATTCTTGTTGTTGATGTTGATAGGCTTGTTGAAGATGTTGATTAGCTTTTTGGAGATGTTAATAGACTTGTTGTTGTGTTGATGGACTTGTTGTTGTGTTGATGGACTTGTTGTTGTGTTGATAGACTTGTTGTTGTGTTGAAAGACTCGTTGTTGTTTTTGTTGATAAATTTCTTGTTGTTGGTGTTGATGGATTTGTTTTTTGCTGTTGTTGTAGTTGTTGATAAATTCGCAGTTCCAAATTTTAGCTTGATATAGTCACATTTGAATATATATTAAAATTAGGCACTTTAAAAAGTAGCATTAATACTCTTAAGAAAACTGATTATTTTGTGGAAAAATTAAGAATTTGTATTAATTTCAGCATTTAAAAAACATTATTTGGTGAATTTGTATTAATTTCAGCATAAAAAAAGAGGTATTTGGTGAGGAAAAGATAAACCTAGTCCTCAAAAACTGACTTAAATTGCGTTGTATGTCCAATTAATAGTCAGCAAATATTTGTTTAAATGCAACTTGAGTTCCCACTTAAAAGTTCCGACGCAGATACGATGACACAGGAGACAAATATCGATTAAAACAAATATTTACCTACTCCAATTACACTTCTGCCTAATGCCCGAAGGCAAGGCTTCTCGATTTCTCGATTGCCAAAGCTCCAACTCATTAATTAAAGACACTCGAGTGGTTGGAATGTCGCTATCAGGCAAGTGACATTATGTGTAGCCTTCGCGGAGTATGATCCCACTTGTCAGATAACAACCGATCTCGATCGAAATTTGCTACTTCATTTACCACTTTTATAATTTCTACAGAGACGCACCTGGAGAAAATGCAGCCCGAAAAGTGTTACCTGGTGCTGGAGGATGGCACTGTGATGACCGGCTTTCCCTTTGGCCACATTCCCCCGACCACTGCTGACGCCGGTATTGGTGGCGAGGTGGTGTTCCAGACCGGAATGGTTGGCTACACGGAAGCCCTCACGGATCGCTCGTATAGTGGCCAGATTCTGGTGCTAACCTATCCGCTAATTGGAAACTATGGAGTGCCATCGCCGCAGGATCTGGATGAGCACGGTCTGCCGCGGCACTTTGAGTGGCTGGGGGGCATTGTCCAGGCCAGTGCCTTGGTGGTGGGTGAAGTGGCCGACAAGGCCTGGCATTGGCGCTCGTGGAAGACGCTGCCCCAGTGGCTGAAGCAGCACAAGGTGCGGGGAATCAGTGGCATCGACACGAGGGCCCTCACCAAGAAGCTGCGCGAGAAGGGCAGCATGCTGGGCAGGATTGTGTACGAGAAGCCGGGCGTGGATGGTCTGGACAAGACCAGCTTTGTGGATCCCAATACCAGGAATTTGGCCCAGGAGTGCAGTGTGCGGGAGCGTCGCGAGTTTGGCAATCTCCAAGGCAAGGGACCGCGCATTGCCATCATGGATTGTGGCCTGAAGTTGAACCAGCTGCGCTGCCTCCTGGATCGTGGCGCCTCGGTGGTGCTGCTACCCTGGACTGCCCGTCTAAGGGATGAGCAGTTTGATGCCCTCTTTCTGTCCAACGGTCCCGGCAATCCCGAAAGCTGTGACGAGATTGTTCAGCAGGTGAGTAGATCTCTCTCACTTTCCTGTAGTTCCCTAAACTAATCCGTAATTCCTTCTCCTTTTACTTAAGTTGCGCCAAGTTTTAGAAGATGGTAGCAACAGACCGATCTTTGGCATTTGCCTCGGTCACCAACTGCTGGCAAAGGCCATTGGCTGCTCCACGTACAAGATGAAGTATGGTAACAGAGGCCACAACTTGCCCTGCCTGCACCGTGCCTCCGGGCGCTGCCTGATGACCTCCCAGAATCATGGATATGCCGTGGATTTGGACCATCTGCCCGACGGCTGGTCGGAGCTGTTTGTGAATGCCAACGATGGCACCAACGAGGGCATTGTTCATGCCACCAAGCCCTACTTTTCGGTACAGTTCCATCCGGAGCATCATGCCGGACCGCAGGACACTGAATTCCTGTTCGACGTCTTTCTGGAGAGCATACAGCGCCGAGATGTGACCATACCGCAGCTGATTGGGCAGCATTTGAAGCCAACGGTCCTGCCCGCAGATCCATTAGCTTCGGCCAAGCCCAGCAAGGTGCTGATTCTAGGCTCCGGTGGCCTGTCCATCGGCCAGGCCGGAGAGTTTGACTACTCGGGTTCGCAGGCCATCAAGGCGATGCGGGAGTCCAACATCCAAACGGTGCTGATTAATCCGAATATTGCCACGGTCCAGACCTCGAAGGGGATGGCGGACAAGTGCTACTTCCTGCCACTGACACCGCACTATGTGGAGCAGGTGATCAAGTCGGAGCGACCGAACGGTGTCCTCCTCACCTTTGGCGGCCAAACGGCGCTCAATTGCGGCGTCGAACTGGAACGTGCGGGCGTCTTCTCCAAGTACAACGTACGCATCCTGGGCACGCCCATCCAGTCCATTATCGAGACGGAGGACCGCAAGCTATTTGCGGAGCGTGTCAACGAAATCGGCGAGCAGGTGGCACCCTCGGAGGCAGTTTACTCCGTGGCCGAGGCTTTGGAGGCAGCCCGTCGCTTGGGTTATCCCGTCATGGCCAGGGCCGCCTTCTCGCTGGGCGGCCTGGGCTCGGGCTTTGCCAACAACGAACAGGAGCTGCAGAGCCTCGCCCATCAGGCTCTGGCCCATTCGAGCCAGCTGATTGTGGACAAGTCCCTCAAGGGCTGGAAGGAGGTCGAGTACGAGGTGGTGCGCGATGCCTACGACAACTGCATCACCGTTTGCAACATGGAGAACTTTGACCCATTGGGCATACACACCGGCGAGAGTATCGTGGTGGCCCCGTCGCAAACCCTCTCGGATCGCGAGTACCAAATGCTCCGGAGCACCGCCCTCAAGGTGATCCGTCACTTTGGCGTCGTCGGTGAGTGCAACATCCAGTATGCCTTGTGCCCGCACTCGGAGCAGTACTACATCATCGAGGTGAACGCGAGGCTGTCGCGCAGCTCAGCTCTGGCCAGCAAGGCCACCGGTTATCCCTTGGCCTATGTGGCCGCCAAGCTGGCCTTGGGTCTGCCGCTGCCGGAGATTAAGAACTCGGTGACGGGGAATACGACGGCGTGCTTTGAGCCATCGCTGGACTACTGTGTGGTGAAGATACCACGCTGGGACCTGGCAAAATTCGTGCGCGTTAGCAAGCACATTGGCAGCTCGATGAAGAGCGTCGGCGAGGTAATGGCCATCGGCAGGAGCTTCGAGGAGGCCTTCCAAAAGGCCCTGCGCATGGTGGACAGCGATGTCCTTGGCTTTGATCCAGATGTCGTGACTCTCGATCAGGAGCAGCTAACCGAACAGCTGGCGGAGCCAACCGACCGCCGACCCTTTGTCCTGGCCGCCGCCCTCGCCCACGGTGGCATGAACATCAAGGAATTGCATGATTTGACCAAAATCGATTGCTGGTTCCTCGACAAGCTGGCGAGAATCGACGCTCTGTATGATGATCTCACCCGAGTGGGCAGCCGGCTGGGACCCGAGCTGCTGCTGGAGGCCAAGCGTTCCGGTTTCTCGGACAAGCAAATAGCCAAGGCGGCCAAGAGCTCGGAGCTGGTGGTCCGCCGCCAGCGTCAGGAGTGGGGCATACGGCCGCATGTCAAGCAGATCGACACGGTGGCCGGTGAGTGGCCGGCGAGCACCAATTACTTGTACAATACGTACAATGGCAGCGAGCACGATGTCACATTTCCCGGCGGCCACACCATTGTCGTTGGCTCCGGTGTCTATCGCATTGGGTCCTCCGTGGAGTTCGATTGGTGCGCCGTCGGCTGTCTGCGGGAACTGAGGAAGCTGCAACGGCCCACGATTATGATCAATTACAATCCGGAAACGGTCTCCACCGACTATGACATGTGCGATCGCTTGTACTTTGAGGAGATTAGCTTTGAGGTCGTCATGGACATTTACGAGATGGAGTCCAGTGACGGCATCATACTCTCCATGGGCGGCCAGTTGCCGAATAATATTGCCATGGACTTGCATCGGCAGCAGGCCAAGGTTCTGGGCACATCGCCGGAATCGATCGATTGCGCCGAGAATCGCTTCAAGTTCTCCCGCATGCTCGACCGCAAGGGCATCCTGCAGCCGCGCTGGAAGGAGCTCACCAACCTCAAGTCCGCCATCGAGTTTTGCGAGGAGGTCGGCTATCCGTGTCTGGTTAGGCCGTCGTATGTCCTCTCCGGCGCCGCCATGAATGTGGCGTACTCGAACCAGGATCTGGAGACCTATCTGAATGCCGCCTCCGAGGTCAGTCGCGAACATCCGGTGGTCATATCCAAGTTCCTCACCGAGGCCAAGGAGATCGATGTGGATGCCGTGGCCGCCGATGGACAGATCCTGTGCATGGCCGTCTCGGAGCATGTGGAGAATGCTGGCGTTCATTCGGGCGATGCCACGCTGGTGACACCGCCGCAGGATCTAAATGCCGAGACATTGGAGGCCATCAAAAGGATCACCTGTGATCTCGCCAGCGTCCTGTATGTCACGGGTCCCTTCAACATGCAACTGATTGCCAAGAACAACGAACTGAAGGTCATCGAGTGCAACGTCCGTGTCTCCCGTTCGTTCCCCTTCGTCTCCAAGACTTTGGACCATGACTTTGTGGCCACCGCCACGAGGGCCATTGTCGGACTCGATGTCGAGCCGCTGGACGTGCTCCATGGCGTTGGCAAGGTCGGTGTTAAGGTGCCACAGTTTAGCTTCTCGCGTCTGGCCGGCGCCGATGTGCAGCTGGGCGTCGAGATGGCCTCCACGGGGGAGGTGGCCTGCTTCGGGGACAACAGGTACGAGGCCTATCTCAAGGCCATGATGTCCACCGGCTTTCAGATACCGAAGAATGCCGTGCTTCTCTCTATAGGAAGCTTTAAGGTTGGTTTTTTCACTTTTTGAATTTTGAATTTTTATTTATTTTTAAAGGAAAAAAATTCTTTCACAGCACAAAATGGAACTGCTGCCTTCGATCCGGGATCTGGCCAAGATGGGCTACAAACTGTATGCCTCCATGGGCACGGGTGACTTTTATGCCGAGCACGGCATTGATGTGAGTAAAGCTAGACTGTAAGACTCTTAAGAAAACACTAGAAAAGCTATCAAAGACTTTAAATCATTAAGAATGATGGTCAAAAGTATGCTTCTAAAAGGTTGTGGCTTAAAGAAAAGTCGATATATCAAGTCAATTTAATTGAATTCGATGTACAACTCGATATTTTAATGCTGCGATTTGTGTGCGATAAATCGATACTCTGTTAAATATATCGAGCCAATATAATTGAAAGAAAACTGCGATAAATCGATATTCTATTTAGTATATCGAACTAATATAAATGGAAAGTCAAACTCATAAAATTTAAATGACTTTTCATATATTCCTGCGATAATACTTCAATTTTAAAGTTAACTGCGATAATTTTCGATATAAAAATACCGATATATCCAGCTTAGTATATTGTTATCTGGTTGAAAAAAACTATAAATATTATACAAGATTTTAAATAATTTAAAATACTTGCTAAAAGTATGCTTCAAATAGGTTTATCTTCAAAAAACATCGATATATCAATTCAAAGTAATTCGATACATAAAACGATATTTTATAGCTGCAATAAATCGATATTTTGCTTAATATATCGAACCTTTTTAATTAAAAAAAAAACTCATAATTTAAATAACTTATCATTTATTCTGACGATAATATTTTAATTTTAAACTTAAAAGCGATCATTTTCGATATTCAAATATCAATATAATATCGATATTATTTACATTTTAAACTTAAAAGCGACAATTTTCGATACAAAAATATCGATATATCACTGCTTACTATATTATCTATATTTTTGGGTAAATATCGAGAGATTTACCTTTTAATTGTTTACATTTCCTTTTTTAAAGTTCAAGTTCCTTGAGGATTATAAATCGATTTTAATTATCAACAATTTAACTTTAGTATTGGGTAATCCTTATCTTTTAGGCTTTATACTTATCTAGCTAGCATTATCCTTATCTTTCCTGCCTTTACTTATCCCTTAATCCTTCCAAAGATTTTAAAAGTTCGAACATGTATTATTAGTCGCTAGTTAAAGGCACCCTTGAGCTTCTGCGTTTTGCTCTTGAGGATCACCTTGAGCTCCTCCCGCATGGCCTCCGAGGGGGCGACCTTCTGGACCAGTTGCTCCGTCCGACTGCTGATAGCTTCAAGCTTGTTCGGATCGAGATTAAGGCGCTGGATGAGGCCATTGAGCGAGAGCAGGTTGCCTTCCTCCAGCAGGTTGCCTGCTTCCAGATTCTCAACCTGATCTTGGTCCTTGAGGTTTTCCAGCTTCTTCTCCTCCTTGGGAGCTTCTAACTTTTCTTCTTTTTCGATTGAGATGTCATCCTGTTGCTCTGCATCCTTGTGGGAGTTACTACTTCTTAGGATTCCGCTCAACTTGATGTTGGCTGGATGGGGATTTAAGTGCCGGGCCAGGGGATCGGTCGAGTGTATCTGCACGACGTGGTCCAGGAACTTGAGGGATTTCCGGCGCACCAAGGGCGGCGACTCCACCACAACCTCCTCAATCGGGATTACCTCGCACCTCCTGCTGCTGCTGCTGCTGCAACTGCTGCTGCTGCTGACCAGCATCCCCTCCATGTTGCTGGCCGCCTGCTGCAGCTCCTGGACAAAGTGCTGCGACTGCTGGGAGCACCCGAGGTGCTGGTACAGGCGGCACAGCCGCTGGCCCTGCTCCAGGTAGAGCTGGGCATGACTCCGATTGCCAAAGCGAATGGCACGGGCCAACATGGCCAGGAGATGGTCCAGCAGAAGCTCGAGGAGATTGCTGCGTCGCAGGATTTCCAGCCCATTGTTGAGCTGAGGTTTCGCTGGCATTTCCGGGCTGGACATTTCCGAGTTGGAGCGGGCCAGGAGGCGATGCAGATCCAGAGAGTCCAGCGAGGAGCGCCGCTGCTCAACCTCCGAGAGCTGACGCTGCAGCTGCCTCTGGTTGGTGGCCCTCAACAGCTGCGTCTTCCTGCGCAGTTTGCCTCTTGAACGCTCCTGGTGCTGGGCCAAACCTAAGAGTCCACCGGCATCGGTTATGTCTGTGTTGCGGCGCGAGATCTTGTCCAGCTCGGGCTCTGGAGCAGACTGCTCCTGTTCCTGGGCAGGAAATCCCTGACGCGGACGCGTAAACTTGCCCCACGCATGCAGCTCCAGGTAATCCTGACTGCAGAGATTCCTCAACAGCCGCTTGTAGTCGAGCTGCGGATAAAAGTCTGGAGCATGCTGGAGATTCCTCAGAGCCTGGACGACATGCAGCAAAGGTTGCTCTGCTATCCCGGCCATCACGGTGCGCAGCTTCATCAGCGTATCCTCCGGCACGTGCTCGAAGAGATTGCGCCGCTCGATGAAGTAATCGCTGAGCTGCTTCCTCGCCAGACAGGCGTCAAAGGAGCGAATGAATCGCACCAGACGCTCGCCCAGGAACTCCTCCGGCCAGTCGTTGCTGTGCCGCTCGCACTGCCAAAAGAGATGCGCCCGCAGCTGCTCGAGGAGCACCCCACCCGGTGGCTGGGCATCCGTGCTCTCCACGTACGTCTTCACGAGCAACTTCATCAGCTGGAAGACCTTCAGCTGCATGGGCGTGAGGCAGTGCCGCTCCAGATACTGCTCCGCCTGGGGGAAGACGATGCGCCACTCGAGTTCCCTGAAAGGATTACGCGAACGCTTGGGAGCATAACCCACCGGCACAAGGTGATAGCCAAAGGAACGTATGCGCTTCCGCATCTGCTCGGTGGGCCATTGGAACTGCTCGGCGGTATGGAGATTGGTCAGCCTCGGCCTGGCCCTCAGACCAAACTCGAAGGCGCAATCGGGCCAGGCATGCGGCACATGGATGGCGGGCACCAGCTCCTCTCTGGCGGTGTAAACGCTACAACCGCGATAGGAGCCCGAAGCTAACTGAGTCGGAGTGATGCCCAGCTGGTGGCCCAACTGCTGGCGGAGCAGCTCGCCAAAGTAGAGCATGAACTGCTGCGAACTGAGGTAGCACTGCTGCAGCTGCTCGGCCTGGCATTGGCGCAGCACCTGGACGGTCTCGTAGCCGGCTGGGGGATAGTTGCGAGGAGAGGAGTCTTCGTCATCCAGCTCCTGATCCTGCTCATCGCTGGAGCTGGAATCCTCATCGTCGGTCTGCTCGAGGCCTTCCGGCAGACAGCTGGCCAAACGCCTGATGCAGCTCTCCGGCAGGACATTGCTCTTCAGGCTGTAGTTTCGATTCAAACGCAACTCCTCCAGAGGCCTTGGTGTATTCAGTTTTGCGAGGTACACATGATCATAGTCCCCGGAGCTGTAGCCGGAGGAGGAAGACGAGGAAGTGGCATCCTCATCGCTGCTGTGGAGAGGAATGGGAGAGCTGCTGCTGCTGCTTGTGTTACTGTTGCTGTTGCTGCTGCTGTTGCTGCTGCTTAAGATCGAGCGTTCGCGCAGCTTGAGACGCACATAGCCCATCCAGCGGGTCTGCTCCATTAGCTCAACCAGCTCCGAGCTGCAGGGCGTCCTGCTGTAATAGTCCGTCTCCAAAAGGACCTTGCACAGAGCCGAAACAGTGTCATAGTTGGCATCATTTGGCCGCGCCACGTCCACATTCTCAAAGACCACGTACGTCACGGGCTTCTGCAGCGGCTGCGGTGGTGTCTTTGAGGAGCTGTAAGCATTGGATTAGCAGGAGATCTCCTTCAAGGATTTAACACAAAACTCACTTATTTTTGAACAACAAATTCCTGGATACAGCCGCATCAATGGATCCACTCTGCAGCAAGCTGTGCTCAGAGCTCTGCCGCCGGGAGAGGAGCTCCGCATCCACCTGACCCATTTCCGCCTCAAAGTGCGAAAAGAACTGGACGCCCATTAGCAGTTGATTCAGCAGAAACGTGTGAAGCTCCCGGTCCAACTGTTCCAGCGTCCTGCGCTCCACCGTTCGCTGCAGCTCCTCGCGCTGCTGCTCCAGTGTCCTGGCATACAGGACGCTCACGCACTCGGTGGCACTGCTGCCATTGCTGCCGCCGAGGAGGCGCAGCTGCAGCGCCAGATCCGGATGCGATTTACCGCTGAGACGCTGACGTCTTGGAATGGAGCCACCACTACCGCTGTCGTTGGATTTCGTTCCGCCGGATCCTCGCTTCCTGCGCTGCTTGCGACGCGCATTGCGTTTCTGCAACTTTTGTATTTGCCGCTGATGCTTCTCGTCCTGCCGGCGACGCCACTGCTGGCGCTGGCCGGGAATGGCCGCCTGCAGGGCATTCGGCGTACTGCTGGGATCACCGCTCGGCTCCGCTTTCGACCAGGAGCAGCCCATGATTGATTCGCGACTGATACTCGGTTCTCTCTCTTGTCTTTTGTCTGATAACAAAAAAGAACACCGATAAGATCGCGCGATCACGAATCGCACTTTTGCGATCGTCGATCGCCGATCGCCGATCAAATAATGACATTTGCAATCTCCGCCAGATAACGCCACCTCAGACGAACGTCTCTTCCTTGGCGCTGCTCTGCTTCCGGCTCTCAGGTATGGGTCTACCTTAGGCCCGAGTTCCTGGTACTCATGGTTGTCGAGGAGCGGAATTAGTTTCCATTTTTAACAGTGGAAAATAATCAAATCAATTGTAAAATATGATATTACTAATTTGTATTATTTACGTTGTTATTTATTTACTTATTAATTGAGTTATTATTTATTTTTTATTTATTCAAGTTATTAATAATCAGTAAATAAATAATAAAATTGTCCTCATAAATCGATATTCGAGCACTTTCCCATATTATTATTAACTTTGCAACTTATCAAACTTCTTTCCGTTGAATTAATCAAAATAAATCAAGATTCAACAGAAAATATCGATATTGTATCGTTAATTTAAGGTTTCTGAAAAAAAGTTTCAAATTTCAGTCTTTTTCACATCTATCAAGGTTTTTTTTTTAACTTTGCAACTTATCGGACTTCTTTCCGTTGAATTAATCGAAATAAATCAAGATTCAACTGGGATTGACAAAAATACATATATATTGTATCGATAATTGTATGTTTCTAATGATTAAATGCAATAAATCGATATTCTGGCTTATTTATTGAACCAATATAATTGGAAAATAAAACCAATATATTGATTTCTTGAATTATGTTTCGATTATGTAGATATTTTGGGGTTAGGTGCGATATTTATCGATATTTAAAATGTTAAATTTCAGTCTTTTTCATTTTAATGAAGGTTATTTGTAACTTTGCAACTTTTCGGACTTCTTTCGGTTAAATTAATCCACTTAAATCTAAGTTTAATTAGGATTTACAGAATATATCGACATTGTATCGATAATTTTATGTTTCTTATGGATAAGTGCGATACGTCGATATTATGGTTCCTTTAATAAACCAATATAATTGGAAAATAAAGCCAATAAATTAATTTCTTGAATATTTTTTGATAATATAGATATTTTAAGGTTAAATGCGATATTTATCGACATTTACAATTTCAATACATCATGTTTTTAGAACAAATATAATTGGAAAATATAACAAAAACAAAACAAATTAATTAAAAACAATTTATTTGATATTTTTCGATAATATAAAATTTTTAATGTTAGATGCGATATTTATCGATAATTCAAATTTAATTATATCGAAATCTACAATATTTATGATATTTATCTAGACATAATATTCTTTAAACAAATATAATTAAAAAATAAAACAAATAAATGAAATGCAAATTATTTGCTACTTTTCGATATTATAACGATTTTAAGCTTTGATACGATATTTATCGATTTTCAAATATATCAAGGTGTATAATATTTCCAAATATTTTCTAGATGTAATACGTGACTTTTTTACTTAATATAGTTGCCTAATTTTCTAAAAAAAAAGAAAACGTTTGCAATATTAGTAAATAATAATAAATAATAACAAATAACTAAACTATTAACCACTGTGCCATTATTGATACTGCCTGTCTTTCTTTCTTATTTTCTTCTTGTTTATTGCCTGTCGAACAATAGACATGGAAAATCAATCCATAAATAGCCAGCGATATCTTTATTATGTGTTCTAAGCAAACAATTGATTCAAGTTGAAGATGACGCCCGCCTTTTGGCCTTGGCGTTGCTTTCTATATATTCATATGATATTCTTATAAAATGGTATATCCCCTAATTTCACTCTTTTTTTTCGCAGGTGGAATCCGTGCAGTGGACATTCGACAAGACGACGCCCGATGACATCAATGGCGAGCTGCGCCACTTGGCCGAGATTCTGGCCAACAAGCAGTTCGACATGGTCATCAACCTGCCCATGAGCGGCGGCGGAGCGAGGCGGTGAGTAGTCCACATATATTATTTTCAATTAAAATCGAGAGAGATATACGATATAAGTAGTTAAAGAACACAAAAGATGTAGTAAAATATAGTTCAGAAGGATAACTTGGGAGAAGCGGAGTATACGCTCTATTAGCTTTTTTGGGAAAGCTTAGGATCTTTTAAAAAATTATTATTTACACTTAACCATTTCAAAAAAAGAGAGTTTTCTATAAGCTTTTTACATTATTTGCTCTTTAGCTCCAAATGCTCAACCGACTCGCCTTTCTCTTTAGAATTTTTTATTAAAAGAGAGTCTATTGAAAGAGAGTCTTTGAAAGAGAGTCTATTGTCTCTAAAAGAACAAGCTCTCAACCGTATTCCTTTGCTCTCTCCTTAAGTTTTCCTTAAAATCTCATTGAAAGGGAGGCTTATGTCTCAAAAAGATCAAACGCTCAACCGTATTGCCTCGCTCTCTCCTGAAGATCTCATTGAAAGAGAGGCTAATGTCTCTAAAGAAGCAAGCTCTCAACCGTATTGCCTCGCTCTTCTTAAGTTCTCATTATAGTTCTCATCTATAGGTCTTATATCTTATATCAACCGTATTGCCTCGCTTTCTCCATAAGTTTTCATTTAAAGAGAGGCTAATAGCCTCCAAGGAGCAAACTCTCACCCGAATTTTCTCGCTCTTTCCTTAAGATCTTACTGAATGAGAGGCTAATAGCTCTCAAGATTTCATTGAAATTCCATTGTCTCTAAAAGAGCCAGCGCTTAACCGTATTGCCTCGCTCATTTTCATTGAAAGAGAGGCTAAAGCAGCAAGCTCTCAACCGTTTTGCCTCTCTCTCTCTCTCTCTCTTTATAAGTTCTCATTGAAAGAGAGGCTAACAGCTCTTAAGATTCCTTTGAATGAGGGGCTTATGTCTCTAAAAGAAAAAAGCATTCCCTCGCTCTTTCCTTAAGTTCTCATTCAAAAAGAGCGTTACAAGCGTAGCTCAACAGAGAATATTCAGCACATGAAACTCATCAATTGAATTCATAATTTGCCATCATTATCCTCCGATCCAGTAACTTATCCAGCAATAATTACAACTACAATATATATATTTATCATCTAATCCCTTACAGGGTCTCCTCGTTCATGACACATGGCTATCGCACCCGCCGCCTGGCCGTGGACTACTCGATCCCATTGGTAACCGATGTCAAGTGCACCAAGCTGCTAGTGGAATCGATGCGAATGACTGGCGGCAAGCCAGCGATGAAGACGCACACGGACTGCATGACGTCGCGACGGATTGTGAAGCTGCCGGGCTTCATCGATGTCCATGTGCATCTCCGGGAGCCGGGGGCCACGCACAAGGAGGACTTCTCGAGCGGCACGGCGGCAGCATTGGCCGGCGGTGTGACCCTCGTGTGCGCCATGCCCAACACGAATCCGTCGATCGTGAACCGCGAGACATTCGCACAGTTCCAGGAGCTGGCCAAGGCCGGTGCCCGCTGCGACTATGCCTTGTATGTGGGCGCCACGGACGGGAATTGGGGGCAGGTGCAGGAGCTGGCCGCCCAAGCATGCGGCCTGAAGATGTATCTGAACGATACCTTCGGCACTCTGAAGCTGAGCGACATGAACGCCTGGCAGCGACACCTCACCCACTGGCCGAAGCGGGCGCCGATCGTTTGCCATGCGGAAAAGCAGAGCACGGCGGCTGTTATCCTGATGGCTAGCCTGCTGGACCGGCCCATCCACATCTGTCATGTGGCCCGGCGGGAGGAGATTCAGCTGATACGCGCCGCCAAGGAGAAGGGCATCCGGGTGACGTGCGAGGTCTGTCCGCACCATTTGTTCCTGAGCACCAAGGATGTGGAGCGCCTCGGCGCGGGCATGTCGGAGGTGAGACCGCTGCTCTGCTCGCCCGACGACCAGGAGGCCCTGTGGGAGAACATGGAATACATTGATGTGTTCGCCACCGATCATGCACCGCACACGCTGGCGGAGAAGTCGTCGGAGCATCCGCCGCCCGGTTTCCCCGGCGTGGAGACCATTCTCCCGCTCCTCCTGCAGGCCGTGCACGAGGGCCGCCTGACCCTCGAGGACATCAAGCGGAAGTTCCATCGCAATCCGAGGAACATCTTCAATCTGCCGGATCAGCCGCACACCTATGTGGAGGTCGATCTGGACGAGGAGTGGACCATCACGGGCAGCGAATTGAAGAGCAAGTCCGGCTGGACGCCGTTCGAGGGCACCAAGGTCAAGGGGCGCGTCCATCGCGTCATCCTGCGCGGCGAGGTGGCCTACATCGATGGCCAGGTGCTCGTCCAGCCCGGCTACGGCCAGAATGTGCGAATCCAGGCCAAGCTGGCCGAGGGCGAGGATCACTTGTTGCCCAGCGATAGCGATGCCAACGAGACCTTTGCTCATCTCCTGACCACCACCGAGGGGGGTTCGGGTTCGGGATCGCATCATCCTAGTTCCAAGGTACACTTTGTGGATGAGGCCAATAGCTCGAGCTTCCTGCGTCCGGTTTCACCGTCGCCCCGCCTGCGCCTGGACTCTACTAGTAATACAACACTCCGGGAGTACCTGCAGCGCACCAGCACACAGCCGGCGCAGGGCTCTTGCAGTCCCAATCCCGTTGCCCATTCGCTGGTGGGCAAGCACATCCTCAGCGTGGACATGTTCAGCAAGGAGCACCTCAACGACATCTTCAATTTGGCGCAACTGCTCAAGTTGCGGGTGACCAAGGACCGAACCGTCGACGAACTACTCCGCGGCAAGGTCATGGCCAGTGTGTTCTACGAGGTTAGCACGCGGACGCAGTGCAGCTTCGCTGCTGCCATGCTCCGGCTGGGCGGCAGTGTGATCACCATGGACCAGATCACCTCGTCGGTGAAGAAGGGCGAGACGCTGGAGGACAGCATCAAGGTGATGGCCAGCTACTCGGACGTAATGGTGTTGCGTCATCCCACGCCAGGTGCTGTGGCGGTAAGTCCTTGAAGATGTCAACAGGTTAGACAGGTAGCTTTCAATTTCTTTAAATTTCCTTTCCATAGCGCGCTGCCTCGTTCTCCCGGAAGCCTCTGATTAACGCTGGTGATGGCGTCGGCGAGCATCCAACGCAGGCACTCCTGGACATCTTCACCATTCGCGAGGAAATCGGCACAGTCAACGGCCTGACCATCACCATGGTGGGTGACCTCAAGAACGGACGCACCGTCCACTCGCTGGCCCGCCTCCTGACCCTGTACAACGTGACCCTGCAGTATGTCGCCCCGAATGGCCTCCAGATGCCCGACGAGATCACCCGGTTTGTCCATGAGCGCGGCATCAAGCAGAGCTTTGGCGGTACGCTCAGGGACTTACTTCCGACCACGGATGTCTTGTATATGACGCGCATACAGCGAGAGCGTTTCGAGAGCGAGGAGGAGTACCAGAGCGTAATTATTAATCAGAAATTCATTATTTATTTGTATATTTATACATTTCTTTATATTGCTTTTGCTTTTAGGTCTGCGGTAAGCTGATTCTCACGCCCCAGCTAATGGCGCTGGCCAAGAAGCGTTCGATTGTGCTGCATCCATTGCCGCGCCTCGACGAGATCAGTCGCGACTTTGACGCTGATCCGAGGGCTGCCTACTTCCGCCAGGCGGAATACGGCATGTACATACGCATGGCCTTGTTGGCCATGGTCGTGGGTAGCCGGAACACAGCTCTCTAAAAGGATAACAACAACAACAACAACAAACAATCTCCCAATGACTCTCGACGCTCTTTTTTCTGTTTTTTTTGTATACAACCTATTTTTTGTATATTATACAATTTTTACGAATTAACCGAAATATATATGGTTACATTTCTTAATTGCAACATAACTTTCATTTAAAAGTCACAACTAGACAAAAAAGGAAGCTAACTTCTGCAGTTTGTATACTCTTTTTAGTTGGTAATTTGATCATTGTGATTCGGATTCATTTCTGTTAAATGAAAAACATTTGATTTTTTACTGATTTCACCTAGATTTACCTAAAAATAGCATTTCAATATTGTTAATTTTGGTAGAAATTCCAAAGATTTCTCGATTTGAAGCAAGATCTTCAGTAGGTTTGAAACTTCGGAATTTTATAAAAGATCTCAGGCGCTCTCTGCTGCTTTCTGTTCGCCAGAACGAATGAGAAAATGAAATGAAATAAAATGCAAAAATTTGTTTGCAGCAACACAAAATTTTACAAGAAAATTACAAATTAAATATATTAATTTTACTGTCAAATTACAATTTTAATTAAAAAAGACGACAATTAACCGCCATGAAAGGTGGTTGGAGTCTCCGCTTACTTCCAGACCAAGATCTTCAGTAGGTTCGACACTCCGGAATTTTATAGCAGTTTATTACAGATCTCTGCTGCTTTCTGTTTACCTGAAATTACAGAATTTGTAGTGAAAATGTCAAAATTAAAGGTTATTTTTGCCTACAACAACTTTTTTTACAACAAGAACAATTGGTAAAACTAAAGAAAAAGTAATACATATAACCACTATATAACCCATAAATTTTAATTTATTTATATTTGATAATTAATTATTTAAAATTAAATTTAAAATTGCATTTATTAATTATTTAATATTTAATTCAATTCTAATTAAATTCTCGCTATGAAAGGTGGTTGAGGTCTTCACACACTTCCAAACCAAGATCTTAAATAGGCAAAACTCTTATAACAGTTTGTAAAAGATTTCCTTTAAATTACGATTTTTAAAATTCCGCCCAATTCCAGCTTAAATGTTCTTGTGTGCCATCTGGCAACGCCATTCAGCTTTCTAGTATTTTTTCTTCTCCCCGTGCGACCCTTTACATCAATTGATTTACAGTACTTACCTTTCGCTTTCTGTAGCTTCCCTCCACTTTCTCTCTCTTTCTCTATCTCTCTACAGCACCTACCTTTCGCTCTCTATTGCTTCCCTATACTCTCTCTCTCTCTTTCTCTCTTACACACACTCTTTCAAACTGTCTTTGTCGTTCTCCATACCGTAATTTACCATACATTTTTCTGTGTGGTATATACTAAACAGTATATTTCTCAAAACCGGAGCCGGTATATTTAAGTGTTTGCTGGCACGGTCATACTGATTTCACGTTTTTAAAAACCGCACACGTGCATTTTCGAAACCGCCTTTATTTACATCGGAAATTCGGGATATTTTGAAGGGCGACAAGCACACAGACAAGCCCCAAGATGGTGAAGAAGAAAATAGACAACCGGATCCGGGTGATGATCGAGAATGGCGTGAAGCTGGGCCACCGCACCATGTTCATTGTGATTGGCGATAAGGCGCGCGACCAGGTGCCGATCCTTTACGATATCCTGACCAAATCCACGGTGAAGGCCCGCCCAACGGTGCTCTGGTGCTACAAGAACAAGGACGAGGCCATCTCAAAGTATAATTTCCTTAATTTAATGTTTTTAAGTACCTTTTTAATTGATGAATTGAACGTTTATTTGCAGTCACGGGAAGAAGCGTGCCAAGAAGATAGCCGTGGGCAAGGTGGACGTCAACGAGGCGGATCTGTTTGATTCGTTCCGTGTGGCTACGACCATACATGGCAGATATTATTCCGAGACACATGCGATACTGGGACGCACGTACGGCGTCTGTGTGCTGCAAGACTTTGAGGCTTTAACGCCGAATCTCTTGGCCCGCACCGTGGAAACGGTGGAGGGCGGCGGCCTGATTATCCTCCTGCTAAAGACCATGCAGTCCCTGAAGCAGCTCTACACGATGAGCATGGACGTGCACAAGCGGTATCGCACGGAGGCCCACCAAACGGTGACCTGTCGCTTTAACGAGCGCTTGATCCTGTCTTTGGCCGACTGCCAGCGCTGTCTGGTGGTCAACGATGACCTTACGGTGCTACCATTGAGCTCCAAGACCATCAATGTGGTGCCGGTGAAC
Source organism: Drosophila watanabei (assembly GCA_008042575.1). NCBI lineage: Eukaryota > Metazoa > Arthropoda > Insecta > Diptera > Drosophilidae > Drosophila > Drosophila watanabei. Next base: position 91,494 of record VNJS01004672.1, read on the forward strand.
GTAAGTTTAAGAATTTCTAAAAGGATTTTGAGGAATTTATTAAATTTACTTAATTTTAATTGACTTTAAAGCCCGATGGCGCCGGTCGCTCGCCCAACGAGGCCAGTTTGAAAGAGCTAAAGGAGAGCTTAATGAACGTACAGCCCGCCGGTGCCTTGGTAAATCTCTGCAAGACCTACGACCAGGCCAATGCCGTGGCCCAGTTCATCGAGGCCCTGGTGGACAAGCAACTGAAGCCGCCCATGTCGCTGACGGCGGCCCGTGGGCGTGGCAAATCGGCTGCCTTGGGCCTGTCCATTGCCGCCGCCGTGGCCTTTGGCTATGTGAACGTGTATGTGACGTCGCCGCATCCGGAGAATCTGATCACACTCTTCGAGTTCGTGCTCAAGGGCTTCGATGCGTTGGAGTATCAGGAGCATGCGGATTATACGATCATTCGGTCCACGAATGCCGATTACAAGAAGGCCATCATAAGGATCAATATAACGCGGAGCAGCCGCCAGACGATCCAGTATATAGCGCCCAGCGATACGCATCTGTTGAACGCCGCCGATCTGCTGCTGATCGACGAGGCCGCCGCCATTCCCCTGCCGCTGGTCAAGAAGATGATCGGTCCGTATTTGGTGTTCATGGCGAGCACCATCAATGGCTACGAGGGCACCGGGCGATCCCTCAGCCTTAAGCTCATCTCGCAGCTGCAAAAGGACAACAATGCCCGGCCGCCGCTCAAGCTGGAGGAGTCCATCCGCTACCAGGAGAACGACGACATCGAGAAATGGCTGATTAATCTCCTCTGTCTGGATGCCAGCACAGTGCCGGGCATCAGCTCCGGCTGCCCCACGCCCGACGCCTGCGAGCTGTACTATGTGGACCGGGACGCCCTGTTCTCGTACCACAAGGCAGCCGAGGCCTTCCTCCATCGCCTCGTCTCCATCTACGTGTCGTCGCACTACAAGAACACACCGAACGACCTGCAGATGATGAGCGATGCCCCGGCCCACCATTTGTTCTGCCTGCTGGGACCAGTTCAGCGTATGGACGCTTTGCCCGAGATCCTGGTGGTTATCCAGGTGGCGCTGGAGGGTCAGATATCGGCGCAGAGCATCAGTGATTCGTTGGGCAGGGGCAAGAAGGCGGCCGGTGATTTGATACCCTGGAATATAGCGGAGCAGTACGGCGATCGTGACTTTCCCAAGCTCGGCGGCGTGCGGATCGTGCGGGTGGCCACGCATCCCAATTACCAAAGAATGGGTTATGGCAAGCGGGCGATACAGCTGCTCAAGGATTACTACGGACACAAGTTTACCAATATCGATGATGGAGTTAATCCTGCAAGCAAGGATGCCAGTACAGGCATCCAAGAGGTGGAGGAGGAGGAGCTTAGCCTGCTCAAGGAGCAAATACGACCGAGGAGTCGCATACCCACGCTACTGCAGCGTTTGCATGAACGCCCGCCGGAATCTGTGGACTATATTGGCACCTCCTACGGCCTCACCTCGGAGTTGTTGAAGTTCTGGAAGGGCGCCGGCTTCGTGCCCGTGTATCTCAGCCAGAAGTCCAACGAACTGACCGCCGAGCACAGCTGCATCATGCTGCACACCATCAGCGAGGGCTCCTGGCTGCCGCTCTACTTCCGGGATTTCAGGCGGCGCGTCCTCAAGCTCATGGGCAAGACGTTCCGTGAGTTTGAGACGAAACTCTGCCTCGCTCTGCTCAAGAACAAGATTGGGGAACAGTCGCAGGCTGAGGATCATCTGACCAAGTCAATGCTGGATGTGTACTTTCTGCCGCACGATCTGCAGCGCCTGGAGAGCTATGCCCGGCAGCAGTCCGAGTTCCGCCTGATTCTCGATCTGCTGACGGACATTGCCCAGCTTTACTTCCAGGGCCGGATCGAGGGACTCCAGCTGGATGTAGTCCAGCAAGGCATTCTCCTGGCCGTCGGTGTTCAGGGTAAATCCGTGGATGCTCTCGGCCTAGAGCTCAATATGCCGGGGAATCAGCTTTTGGCCAAGTTCTTTGATGCCATGAAGCGATGCAACAAGTGCTTCAGATCCATACTCGAGGAGCACATCGAGGGGGGAATGCTGAGGGAGGCCGACCTGTCCACCGGCGAGGAGCTGCAGCCATTGAGCCTGTCCCTCGACAAGGAACTGGATCAAACAGCTCAAAAGCTGAGCAAGCAGCAGCGCAAGGAGCTAAAGCGTCTCAAGGCCGAGCAGCTGGACGAGTTCCAGATCAAGGGCACCGAGGAGGACTGGTCGAAGGCCCTGCAAACGAATGGATCAGCAGCAGCACCGGCGGGCGGTGGCAGCGGGCTGCTCTCCGTCAAGAGGTAAATGTAATTATCATCGAGGATGAAGCCTTTTTCACAACAATTAACCCGACATTATCTTTCTCTTTCGTTTTTAGTGGCGTCAAGCGCTTGGATGGTCCAATGGATCTTCAGGAAGATCGGGATCTGGCTGCTCCGCTGTCCAAAAAGAAAAAGAAGAACAATCCCAAGCTGAAACGCCATCAGAGCAAGTCCCTGATCTAGAATGTAGTTTTTAATGCTATATAGAAAAGTACATACATTTCGTTTTAAGCTCCGTTTTAAAAATACAAAAAAAGGAACACTTAATCCGAAATTAGATCTTGATGGTGGGCGCGCCCACTTTGGCGGCCTGCTTGCGGCGCTCCTTCAGATCCTGATAGCTGACTCCCGGCTCCTTGTGCGAGCTGCGCACATACTTCTTGACTTTGGCCTTCTTTCTGCTCACCGACTTGGTCGTGGGCAGCATGTTGTTGCGCTGCAGCAGGTGGAAGCGATCCTTGAGCAGGCTGCTCTCCGTCTTCACGTTGCGCAGATTGCCGGCTATATCCTCGGGCAGATTCACATCCACATCGGGCGCCTCGAACTTGTGCCGCCCCAGGCGCTTCGGCTCGAACTTGGCCTTCTCGGCGCGCTGCTTGCGGCGCTTCTTCAGGTCGTTCAGGTCCTCCTCCTCGTCGTCCAGCTCGTGGCGGATGGATTTTATGCTTTTGGGATTAAGGTTTTCGATTATAATGCTGGATTATGTTATATATGGGCAATTCCACAGAAAGGTCCACCGCGGTCAAAAAACTAAAACTTCTCTAAAATGATTTTTTTAAATTTTGTAACATTGGGAAATGGTCCAATTGATCTAATTTGAAAGGCTTTACCATATTCTAAAACAAATTTTGAAATATTTGAAAGCATATTCGCGAAAACGCGATTTTTCATTATTTTGATGAAAAACATCATAAAAATAGACCTGTTTTCTTTTTAGGAAAACTTCTGAAACGAAGCTTTATGCTTTGACTTTTGGTTTCTTATATCACTAGAAGAGTGCAAATATTCAAAATAAAACGGATATATGCTATTCTAATTTACGTTAACAGTAAAAAACAACGTGCAAAGTATGCTGATAAAAAATGTCCCGTGCGCGATGTCCCGTGCGAATCTACATCAAATCAAATTTTAAAAAAAGTGCAAGTCATTTCGGGAAAAACTCATAACCATTTTTAAGAGGCACCTGTGTACAAAAGTTTAAAATTAGTTGCATTAAAATATTGCCTCTTGATTCGCAGAAATTGGCATTTGAATTGGTCGACCTCAAAAGTCACTTCCGTTTTTTGTCCCGTGCGAATCACTTGAATTTTGCAAATATCTCAAAAATGAAAAATGACTCAAAATTAATCTTTGCACCAATAAAAGAACTAATAAAATGTTATATGTTAAAACTTTCATCCGAACAAAAAATCGTTTCCTTGTTAACGTTTTTTTACTTTGAATGCGTACGAATGTCCCGTGCGCGACTGTGGAATTGCCCATATATATTCCTTACCGTATCAGATCAGCCGTCTGTTGCTTGAGCTTCCTCTTCAGTTCTGTCTGGCGCTGCAGCTCCTTCTGCTTCAGCTCCTTGCGGCGTGCCTGCTTGCTCTTCTTCTTGTTCTCAACGGGGGCATTGACGGTGTGATAGGGCTTATCCTGCTCCTCATTCTCCTGCTCCTGCTCTGGATTCTCCTCATCTTCGATTCCTTGGCTCATTTCCTGGAGGCGACGCTTGTCCCGCTCCTCGGGCGTCACCTTGGAGAACATGCTGGTCGTGACACGCTTCAAATGCTGCTCCTTCTTGATAATGCCCTCCTCGCGCTCCACCACCTGGTCAATGAGCGCCTGGTGGTCCTCTGGAGAGGGATTGTAGCTCATGCCGGGATGAGGCAGCTCAAACTTCCTATAAAAATAAAAGAAAGTAACTTATTAAGCACTTTTATACCTTCAATAAGACATTATTTACATACTTTGCCTTTGTGGTCTTGTGATGCAGACTGGCATGCGTCTTGACCACCTTTTTGCCAATATTTCCGGCTGTGTGTACGGCCAATTCGCGGCTGATCCAACCCTTTTCGTCTTTTAAACCAGGTATCGCGTCACGGAAGTCCACCTCCTGCCAAATGTCCTTGTCGGCCACCGCTTTCTTGCTCTTGTCCTTCTTAGCCTCCAGACGCTGCTCCAGTTTGGCGTAGTAAGCCGCCCGATCGCTGTTGGCCTGACGGTGGCGCGGCTTGGTGGGATTGCACACCTCCAGCTCAATGTTGCGGCCGTTCTTCTTCTGCTTCACATGATTGCTGTTGATTAAATATGATTATAATTCGCCAGAGAGCGAGATCCGGACCTGACCTACCGCTTTACTATCGGATCCTGCACCTTGGATGTGTTCTCCAAAGCCTGATGGCTGCGCATCGGCTTCTTGGCGTTCAGCTTCCTCTTTTGCTTCACACTCAGCGCCGTGGCTTTGACTTTTTGCGGCGTGGCATCCTGCACGAAGAGTTCTTCATCCTTTTTGTCTGCAAATGTCCTGTAATTGTATCGTTAAGAACCTGCTTTTTGCTTTGTTTTGGTCGCAAAACTCACCCGATACGCTCCTCCTGGCGCTGGTCCTCGAGGAACTGCTCTACATCCTGGATGTCTGTTTTGCGCCACGCCGATTTGTTCTTTTTCGAGATGCGCTTCCGCTTCGTCCCAGGCTCTACGGCAGTCATTTCTCCGGAATTTTGATTTGAAATGCGGGAGAAATAACAAGTTCCCCACGTGCAATCTACTGCCGACGTTTTCTAACACTGATTTGTTGGTGTTGTCCAGCGCGGGTTTGGATCTGTGCTGCCAGACTTTGGAATATACCTCTAGCTTAGAGGTAGAGAAATATCGATATATTGCCAATGTTTTAAAATATATAGAGAAATTTTTTTATTTAATCAAAATAATGTCATAAATTTCTACAGAATCATATATATGATATAGTCGTCAGATTTGCATAAAATACAAATTCAATAAATATAGAGCAAAGTTTTACTTTCCTCTTGATTCTCTGTTTATTTCTATGACAGATTTCACCACCTTTAAAACTAGTCCTCTAGTTTTAAATAAGAACTTAAAATATTGAAGTTTTTTTTCTATTTTATAGTATTTAAATAGGTCAAAACGTGCCAGATCGAAAATCAAGAGAAAACAAATATAACGTTGCCATTAATTTAATATTTTAAAAAGTGTTTTTGCTTGTCTTTTAAGTAAATTTCTTGACATAGATTCTATGGGATTTTAAGACACTAATATTTTTATTAAGTTAAAAATTTGCGTTGTTTGAACATTGGCGATACTTTTCTGGTTTTTGTCCACCTCCAACATTCATACAAGTTATTTGTTTGTTTTTGTTGTTATTTTGTTATTTGTTTGTTTGCATTATCCCCTGTAGATCAGCTTAATAAGATTAATTTTAATAACATTTAAAATACGTTTTTTAAACATTGACGATAGTTTACTGTTTTTTTTGTCCACCTCTAACATTCATACAAGTTATTTGTGTGGATAAAAAGTTTGTCTTTATCCCCCGCAGAAAGTTTAATAACATTCACTATCAATTGTTGCACGCTTAATTTTAATCATAATTTAAAAGGGGAGCAAACAAGCATTTGCGGCGAGCTGGCGGTTAAAAGGGCAAACCGATAAAAAGCGCCGAGCAGAAGCGTCGAAATCCCGTAAATCAAAACATCTCACGCACATAAAACAACAACAACAAAAAAGCTGCCGGTAAGTGTGGGCAGCGACGCCGGCAGAGGCCGAGGCCGTGGCAGTGGTAGACCAAAACTGACGTGTACCAAACAAAAAGCGGTAAACAAACGTTTTACCGTTTTGTTGCTGCTTTTGTGGTTTGTTCTTTTTTTATTGCCACAGTGGAAACTCGCAGTTCATTTGATTTTGTTGAAATTATTGCTTGCGAATTTCGTTTATTTAAAAGTAAACCTTGTTTTCTATAAAGAGAAAAAGTACCTTTAAAAAGTACCTTCAAAAAGTACTTACCTATAAAAAGAGAAAGAAAGAAAGAAAGAGTGTTAACTCTAGCGAGCATTTACCGTATTTTGTTCTATTTTTTTCGCAGTTTTCGCTACTCGTTCTCGGGTGTCGCCGATTACGCCGTGTTATCTATTGCTCTGCCTCCCTCTCTGCCGGAATAAATAGTTTAATTTGTTACAAATAGCCGATCGAGATCCCCCGCCAGCGACAGACGCACTGCGAACGTTAAGATGAGCGCTACATTCCCGAGTTTCGCGGACATATCCGCCAAGTTCTCCGAGTCGACGCTGGACGAGATCATCCAGAATGTGGGCGGTACACGTCACACCTCGTACAAGTTTGGGCCGAGCGGCAAGAAGGGCGATGCCTACCTGAGCCGTGTCTTTCGCATCACCATCTACGGTGTGAAGAAGGAGGACAACGGGGAGGAGACGCCGCTGGAGGTCAGTGTGATTGTGAAGGCCATGCCGGACAATCTCCATCGGCGGCGGCTGTTCCGATCGGTGATGTTCTTCCGCAACGAGATCCACTTCTACACGAAGGTCATACCGGCCATCGAAGCCTTCCAGAAGTCGCGCAAGCCCCCGGCCAAGCGTCCCTTTGTGGAGTATCCGAGATGTGTGGCCTCGCTGTGTGATGGAGTCAACGATTTTATTGCCTTGGAGGATGTGGGTCCCAGGGGCTACAAGGCTCCCGTGCGGTGAGTTTTGGATAACTTTAATGCTTTGGTAGATATAGATAGCTGAAGATGTGCCCAAAAAAACTGACGTGGCTCTGATCGGGCAAGCTGTTCAAATATGTTTCTAAGGGTATTGATATTTACTCATGTGGTTTACTTGCTTTAATCGTTAGCTTTCTGATAAAGTCATCAATGATAATTGCAAAATTTAGCAGCTTCTAATCTTAGTTTAACGTAATAATTTTAATAAAATCATTTTTGTTGTGATATATATAAAAAGAGGTTTGTGAGGAGCAGATTTCCTATATATTACCTATCATTTTTTTAATTTTTAATCTAGAAAATTAGCTTGGTAGAGAGTTATAAGTATTTTATTTATTTAGTGCATTTAGATTCTTATCAAACAAATAGTTTGCAATCTATAATGTGCACAATATCAGTCAGAGATTAGGATCTATAAAAGGTAATTTGCTTTCCTCTATTTATATTTTACAAATAAATATAAAGTATATTTATTCTGGATGATAAGACACTTGAAAACAGCTCCTCATATATATACAAATTATGCATAAATGATAAATATAACGAATATATAGCATTTATAATCATTTATTTGAATAAAGCTATCGATTGGTTAGAACTAAAGGCCAACTGTGGAATTAAATTAAACAAAAACATATAAAAATATAGAAAAAATTATAGAAAAAACCTACAGGACAAGACTGAAAAATATAAACTTGAATATAATTTAAAAGTTAAATATATAAAAGATCATAGTATTATATATTCTTTTAAAAAAAGACTTGTGTTTCACCCCTAATTTATTTTAAAACATATTTACCTTTTCCCATACCATTTATAATCCCCAACTCCCATTTGTTTTACAGCCAGGACTACATTTCCTTGGAGGATGCCCTGCTGACTATGAAGACCCTGGGTCGTTACCATGGCGTGGCCCTGGCCTTCAATGCCTTGGATCATGAGAACTTTGAAAAGGCAGCGGCTGCCTTGGAGGAGACATATTACGCGGAGCACACCAGGGAGTGGTACACGGGCTTCCTGCTGCTGGCCGAGAATGTGGCCAGGGATGCCATAACGCAGATCTATCCGAACAGCAAGTACGAGACCATTGGCGGCAACTTCCTGCAGCCGCCGCTCTTCGACGATCTGATCAATCTGGTGTCCACGCGCTCCAAGCTGAGTGTCTTCGGTCACGGCGATTGCTGGACCCCCAACTTCCTGACCAAGTACAACGAGCAGGGCAAGTCGGAGGAGATCATCATCATTGATTTCCAGCTGGCAAGATGCTCGTCTCTGGCTCTGGACCTGAGCTTCTTCGTCTACTCGTGCACCAGCCAGGAGCTGCGGGAGCAGCACTACGACACTCTGCTGCGCGCTTACTTGGAGAGTGCCCAGGAGCTGATCCGGGATCTGGGTGGCGATGCCGAGTCCATTATTTCGTGGGACACTCTGCAAGAGGAGCTGAAGAGCTTCGGACGCTTCGGCTGCGGCATGGGCATTGAGTCCCTGCCCATGACCATGATGGAGGACGATGAGGTGGCCGATTTGGATGGCATACAGGAGAACGCCATCCTCACGGACGTGTGGAACATCACCCCGTTCAAGGAGCCCGCCAAGCAGCAGCGACTGGCCGACATCTTCAAGCATGCCATCGATCAGGGCTACATCAAGTAGGGAAACCAACCGCCTGCCCGCGCCTTCAACGATCAAATCGAATTCTTCTAGTATTGCGGAATTTATATCCATGTAACCTCTACGATGCATGTACAAAATATAACTATATATATGTCTTCAACATTGTTAACATAACTTTTTACTTTGATTTGGAATGAGCGACCACAAGACAGATAACTGAATGAATAATATATATATAACATAGGAGTATGTATGTACACAGTGCTGGTAGCTAAAGCTTGATCTGTAGGAGGACTCGGAACTCCTGCTCGAGGGGCAGTGACCCTTTAAAGGCACATGCCTTCATGGAGCACGCACCAGTGTGGAGTCACCGCATCCGCATGAATGCCGCGGGCCAGGAGCCGCTCGCGGTATCTATAGAATCTCCTTTGGGCCAAAAATGCCGACGATTTCGGGTCGGACCACAAACGCTCGGCAGCTGCTCCGGCTCTTGGCCAAATGCGAGATTCTGCAGGAGATTGGGAGCCATCATTAATTACTAATTTGAAGCTATAGTAAGCAGATAAACATACCCAATGAATTTTGGTCCACGTACTCGCTCCACATGCACACCTCGCCGCCCAGGACTTGGTCCTTATTACGGGCCACAGGCACACCACTGGAGTAGACAGTGCGCCAGTTGTAGTAGGAGGTGCTGCCCCAGAATCCATGATCCAGATACCAGGCATTCTTCGTGGACACAATCAGGCGATAGCCACGCTGCAATAGCTCCCGGTTGAGGGCATCCGACGAGTCCACCCAGGTTTGGATTATGAAACGCTCCTTGGGCAAGTAGGCCTCGATGTACTTGGGATTGGTGAGGTGGCTCGACCAGATGATCACCGGCTTGGGCTCCTTAATGTCCGGGAACATGCGCTCGTTGATCTCGTCCCAGGCATTGAGGTTCTTCTGATGGAACTGCGACCACAGCCGCAGGAAGCTCTGTTCGCTGAGATCGTAGCCCCGCTCCCGCATCCCATCCCGAATCTCGGCGGTGTTATTCCAGCAGGGCAGGAAGACCTCATCGCCGCCCATGTGCAGGGTCTCCTCCGGTGCTCCCAGCTCGGCCACATCCTCGAAAATCTCCTTCATCACGGCGTACATGTGATCGTTGAGGGGATTCAGCTGGCCGCATGGCGGCTGGACACAGTATTGCCGCCACGGCGACTGATTGAGGCACACGGACATGTTGCCCAATCCTGCAGCCGGACCCCATTGCCAACCGTTGCCGGCATGCGATGGGCCATCGATCTCGATCAGAATCCGAATGCCCCGGAGCCGGGCGTACTTCACCAGATTGAGTGCATCCTGGCGGGAGTACGTCTGCGAGGTGGAGTATGCTCCGTAGCGCTGCATCTCGGGCACTCTGGTGATCTCCAGCGGGAAACTATGCGTGTCCACCACATGCCAGTGGAGCACATTCATCTTACTGGCCGCCATCGCATCGAGGGTGCTCCTCAGGAACTTCAGGGGCACAAAGTTCCTGGCAGTGTCCAAGAGAACGCCGCGATGCGGATAGATGGGACGATCGGTTATATTGGCCGCTGATACCATCAGCAGGCCATTGGACAGGCTGCCGGCGACCAGGTTCGTCAGCGTTTCGAAGGCATGACGTGCTCCGTACACGGTGCCCGCCTGGATATCCACAAACGTGGCCGTGTCTGTGGTGCGCACCACCAAGGCATAGCTCTCATCGGTGGCCCAGTCCAGGATCAGGGTTTCGTTGGTCACCGTCGCTCGCACCAGGATCTGCTTGCTGCTCTCCAGCGTACAGTTCCGGGTGCATTCCTTCAGCAGATTCGAGACAAACAGCCGGTTGGTTTCCCTCAAAAACTGAGTGGCCGCCTCGCCGGGTGCCACCACATGGAATCGCACCTTCCACGGATCGAAGCGCACTCGATTGTGCGATATGGTGCACTCCTTGCCCGTGGGCATCGGCCAGATGGCTCCATACTTTCCACAGGACAACCGACAGTCCCGCTGGCTCTCAAAGCGTTCCGGATCATACTGGACGCCCGGCAAACGTTCCGCCTCCGAGGTGCAGATATCCGTCTGGCTGCATAGCCACTTTCTGGAATTAAAAACAAGGGGAATACGTTTAGGGTTTGTTTTAATATTCCTCCGAGAAAGAGTACGATTTGATCCTGAAAATGGTATCAAAACTGTACGAAAGTGTGCGGAGATGGGAAATATTGTTAAACAAAATAAATCAAATTTACATCTTACAGAGATTTCTGGCTTTCTGGGCTTTATCTAGTTAAAAAAAAAAAAAATAAATATATATATATATAAAATAAATATATATATATCTATAATATAATATATAAGTCCGAATTTGTCACATCTTTTAAAATAATAAAAATAATCTTTAACATAAATTACTATTTCTTAATAATATTGTCTTAATAATAATGTCAAAAGTATAAATAATCCATTATCAGGATTATTTATACTTTATTAAGATTATATTATTATTAAGATTATTTATACTTTTGACATTATTATTAAGACATTATTATTATGAAGAAATAGCAATTTATGTTAAAGGCTATTTTTAGCAAACAAACTTTGCCTACTTTTGGCAGTCGTTCCGAAAGACAACCTAATTTTCTTCTTAAATGTACAGATATAAATATGAAAATATTATCGATTGCATTAATTCTTTATTGTTTAAAGTTTAAACTACTCAAACATTATAGTTCCTTTGCTTTTAATAAAAGACTTATTAAAAATCGCAACCAAAAGTGATAAGACCTTATCAACATACTTATGTATGTATTTATCGAGGAAGTGCCAGAAAAATAACTTAATGAAAATAATAAAAACTCATAACAAGAAAGAAAGAAAGAAGTTTGATTATGAAAATTATTCATAACTAAGCTAAAAATGCTTTTGTTTCAATTCAGAAAGAATTTCTATGCTAGTTTTTACTATGTTTAAAATTAGGAAATTTAAAAAATTACAATTTTTTGTGAATTTTTGAGAATTTTAACGTTGTTACACCTTATAAAATTTCGAGAAAAATAGGTAAATGTTCTTAAACATGGCTTGATCGACTTGGGTATTAATGCTGATCAAGAATATACATGTACGATTTATAGGGTCGAAACGACTCCTTCACTGCGTTGTAATGTCTTGACTGCAATTTTAATACCCTTCAAGGGTATAAAAAAAACATGAAACCACGAGAGTTTAATCGTGATTCCATTTCTTATACCCTCGTTTAAGTTAAAGATTTAAAGACTTTTTAATTACTTCATTATTTTTTGCAAGCTTTAAAATGCAGAGTTAAGTGACGCATTTAATGGTTAAAGGTGCAATTCCTATGCGTCATTGAATGCAATTATCTGATATTGTTCTGATGTTCATTGTTTCTTTTTATATTGTTTTATTATATATATCCTAAGAAAAGTGCAATCCTTGGGCAATTTTATATATTTAAACAAAGACTAAATGAGTATTTAAAGATTGAGAAGCTAAAACAGAACACAACATTGTATTGTATTAAAATCGTTTTTTTTTTATGACCAGTTTTTAATTCGAAGACTTATTTAAATGAAATTCTAGTATTGTATTTCATAACATATATTTTTTTTAATATTTAAAAAACGTTGCATTGTTTGAATTACGTTTAAAAACTCACAAATAAATATAACGATCACTTAACAAAAATTAATAAACAAAAACTTTAATTCACGTTTGTGTTTTGTTATTTTGTAGCACTGTTAATTTAGAGATTACTTAATTAAAATATTGTTTAACTTAGTTTGAAATGTAAAGTTTTTGCTTTAGCTTGCTTAGAAAAAAAACTTTGATCTTTATGGATCGGTTTAAATATTTTCTGTTTTTTTGCCACTTTGAGCGATCATGTCTCTTTCGTTTTCACTCTTTTATGTTACACTCTCCGCCTACGCTTCACTTCGCACACAAATTGAGTTTACTTGGGTGCAATTTGGCATGCTAATTGCATTTCCACTATTTCGCGAAAGCGACTTTTCTTGACTTTTATCCAACTGCAGATTTTCCATTGCTTGTTTTTTTTTCGTTGCATTCTCGAGTTGGATACAAACCTGCTGGCGCTGTCGACGTCGGCATCATCCGCCCGCGCCAGCGCAGCCCCGACTGCGAGGCAGAGGCACAGGGAGGCGTAAGCGGAGCAATGATAACGGTTGTAGCCGCTGAACCGCATCTTCCTTTCTAAGCGCTCCGCAGCTGCGCCGCTCGCTTTTATTTATTTATGCAGCGCGCTCTTGGAAAGCGGAGCAAAACAAAACCGAACCGTACTCAATCGAAAGGAAACTGACAAATAAAACAAACGAAACTGGGCGAACAAATTTCACTTGCAGTTGCGGGAGCAACAACAACGGCGAAGCAACGCCGAAGCCGAATTAAAAGCGAAGCCGAGCTTAACGGCAGAATTAAAAGGAGGGGAAGCGGAATCAGAGAGCGGGTGGATAACACACACCAAGAGAGAGCGAGAGAGAAATAGAGAGAGAGTGTGTGTGATAGTTGCACAGGGAAAAACCGGATCCTTTTCAACCGGATATGAGCAGACCCATTGGGAAAGTTACAATTTCACACAAGTATGCATATCCTGTTTGTATTTTGGTGGAGATAAAGTTTATGAAATTTAATGCGTTATTATATGTATCTGTTTTTCTTATTTTCAATCAAAATATAAATCCGAAATTGGTAAAATTTCGTAAACTGTTCTATTATGTTTATGTACATTTACCGTTTCTCTCTGTGCAGGGCACTGGAATAAGAATCAGAATTCCCCTCGCTCTCTTAGGCCCACCGCGCACCCCCTGCTATGTGTGGCCCACATACGGAAATCGTGGGGTGAGTGATAAAATAGAAAAAAATATACATACGTACAGTAAAAGAACCGCAACGGGGAGAACAACAACAATGACAATAACACCATGGGCAGAAAGCTGCCAGTGAGCTGAATGCCAAATTTAAAGAAAAACCGAAATGGAAATGCTCTGTAATTAAAGATTCAAGTCCGATCGCAAAAAATTGTCAGTAGCATTAAAAGGAAATTGAGATTAAGCAGGAAAACTTAATAACTAGAGAATTCATTTTATTTTATCTATAAATATATATGAGATTGAAAGTGGAAAAGTTAAATGAAATAAAAATTGTATACCCCCAAATAAAGCAGTGATCGTTTTTGCTTTTAAGTATAATATTTGATATTTATTTTATTCAAAATAATTTATTTAATTTTATATACAATATAATATAAATGATACCAAATTAAAGCAATTTTCTTAAATACTTGTAGAGAATATATAACGCCACTTATCAAAGCTCCCTGCACATATTTCTTTTCTAGAACTAAGTGTCTTATCTCTGTAGATAAGCATTTGGTGACAAAATGGCATTATTGCTCAGTTTGGCATATCGCAAACACATGCCTAATATTTTGGGTAATTAGCAGTACGAAAAAAAAGAAAAACTCTGCTGGGAGTAAAGTGTGGCAAAACGAAAATGATTTGATAAGTTAAGGCGCTTTGTTTGTTGGTTCCGAGTTTATCATTTGAAATGTATAAAGACGGGAAGCAAAAATCTGTATGATTAAAAATAATTTTTGCAATAAAATTCATTCTTTTTTTAACGTTTGTTTCTAAGCTAAATTCGGTATGGTTATATTAGTTAGTCGCATGATCGTTAAAAAAACCCCCGCGAAAGATACAAGAAAATGTTTGTATATATCTTTGTTTCAGATTAAAATTTGTTTTGCAATAAAATTCATTCTTTTATTAACGTTTGTTCCTAAGTACAGTACGTTTCAGCACAAGAGACAATATGGGTGTACATCAGGCTCTTGTGTTGCATGTTAAAGAATTTAATTTGTTAATAAATCATTTTAGTAAGACATAAAATCCTGGATCCACCGCTCTTTCAAGAGTTCTTATAGGTAATTTTTGAGGGTTTTTTGTTTATTATCGATCTCTGATCTTAGATTTCGGTACCCGAACCTTTTTTATAGAATCATATAAAAACATAAATAAAAACATAAAAAGGGAGCTTAAAAATCCTTTATTCATTCTTATTATTTTTAAGTACATATATTTTTTCACTAAAATTATTATTTATTTCAGCAACAATATTCTGCTTATTTTTTACAGCTAAAAAAATTACACTTAAATCATCCTTTTTATTTAATATTCTGATATAATATTTAAAAAACTGAAAAAAAACTTGGTTTCTTAATAACTGCGAAACGCACTGTACTTGCACCCTCATTATTATTTCGATAAAACGCTGGGGCAAGTTGGAAAATATTAAAAAAGAAAATAATATCTGTGTGTGTGTGTATGTGTATGTACTCACTGGGCATTGTTGATTATTATTTTATTGTATTCGGCATTCACACATCTAGTTCTTATTTGCTGTCCAGGCCTCGCCCTCTCTCTCGCTCTCTCTCTTCCTTCCTTTTTTTTATTAATAATATGTATTATTATGTGGTCGCTGGCTTGGATTCCAATTCCAATTCCATTTCCATTCCCATTTTATTTCCATGGGCGCCTTTTGTGCGCCTTCCAAATGAATTTTGAATTATGCGATAGCGCCGCCTTCGTCTATTGTGTGTGTGTGTTGTTCTTGTTTTATTTTATGCTTGTTTTTTATTATTATTATTTGTTGTTTTTGCACCCATTGTTGTAGCCTGTGAGCATGTGTGGGTGTGTGGGTGTGAGTGTGTGCTTAGAATGTAAAATTATAATAATTAAAAGAGAACGTGCAATGGTTTAATGGAAAGATTGAGATGGGTACAGTTGATGCGATGGGAACAGTTGAACTAAAATACTTCTTTTAAAATACTAACCTCACTTTTTAATATTAACCATTTAAATAATATTTTCGGTTTAAATATTACAAAGTTAACTTAAAAACTCTTCTAGGATTAATTTTATACTTGTTTTTGAAACTCACCTCAACTTAATAATCACCTTTCTTTATTTTTAATTGAATATTTTAAAGGTATTCTTATTTTTTTTTTTTATTTTAATTTTTTCCTTCATTTCTTATATAATTTTTGTAAAAATATCCTCTAATGTCATGGCTTAGCTTCCATCTCTAAGGGGGATTCACACACATGTGAGCCGGGCAAATGAGTTTTGCCCAACTCGGACAACAGGTCCTGAACGAGGATTCATAGAACGGGGTGGGAAGTAGCAAAAGGAACCAGAAGCAGGACCAGGATCTGGAGCTGGAACGGGAGTAGGGATGGCAGTAGTAGCATCATGATGAGTAGCAGCTGCAGCTGCTCATCCTTTCTGACTTGGCGCCTCCTGTCGCTCCAGGACAATGCACAGATGCACAGATGCAAGGCCTGGTTCACTGAACAAAAATAGGAAGATAGTTTGAATAAGAAACTAGCCAGAAACAGTTTAATTTTGCTAAAAGAATACATTTGTTAATTGTAACGATAATCCTTTTTTTTAACAATTTAACTAGAAAGATAGCTAACTTGGGAAACTGAAGTTTGTTAATAAAAAGTATGATAATAAAAATCATCATAACTAAGCCAAAAATGTATTTATTTACATTTGGAAGTATTTTAAGTGCTAGTTTTTTTGGGTTATCAAATTTGCATACTGACAATTTCAAAATTTACAAATTTTTTTGACTTTTAAAATTTAAAATTAAAATGACTTTTAAAATTTACATCGTTAAAACTTTCAAAAATTCACAATAAAAATTTTAATTTTACATATAAGATTTAAAATTAAAATGACTTTAAAATTTTATAATTAACATTTTTGTTGTGAATTTTTTTTAGAATTTTAACGATATAGCCCGTAAAAAAATTTTGAAAAATTTAGTAAATTTTTAATTCGTCCAAACATGGCTAGATCGATTCGGCTGTTAATGTCGGAAACATATCCTTCGCGTTGTAAGCTTATGACTAAAATTATATATAATATCTTCTTTATATTTCTTACGAATAAAATTACAATGACCTATAAATTATTTTAATTTATTATTAATGTCTATCATTTATATTTTCTATATTTATATTTATATTTATTTATATAATTTTTTGCATTGTGTAGCAAAGGGTTGAGGGAAAGGAACTTGGAACTCAGCGCGTCGCCACTGATTATGATGTTGATTACATTGCGGCTGCATCTCATACCGCCTCCTCCATTGGTCACGCCCACTTCGCCCAAGCCCTTTTCGTACACAGTAAAACAATATGGGATAGAGTATTGTAATATTGCATTAGAAATGATAAGTTCTGTTCGTTAAATGCTTATAATACAAATTTATAATTAATTTAAATTCTGTGTTTTATATTTTACAATTCCAGGTTATTTTAAACAAAATCATTTAATTGTTGCTTATAGAATTGCAAACTTGTGATTTAGGAATAGAAAAAAATGGGATAGTTTGAGATATTATTGCAATAGTAATGACTGGTCCTTTTTTGTTAAAATTCAATAAATTTTGTTATTTATATTTTACAATTTTAAGTTATTCTTAAAAAAATCATATAATTGTTGCTTTTAGAATTCCCAACTTTCGATTTAGGATGTTGAGGTTGGTAACTAATAGCTTCTAAGTCTATAAATATTATACTAAGGTCTCGTTTTCATATTTTTTATGATCCGTATAATAATATTAAACTAGTTTTCTCTCCGTGCATGATTTAGAAGCGGATGCAGATCCCGGTTCCGTCAGACATGGGTCCTTCATTCAGATTCCATCAGTCACCGCTCTGACCGCCCCCCCCCGGCCCCGTCCCCCGCCACAGGACGGCTGCTTAGAACAATGCAAGATTAAAAAACTGTAACAAATTACAAGCAAAACGGCAAGTAAATTACACAAAAAACCGAGAGCTGCAAATAAAAAATAGAAAAGCAAATCAGCAGCAAGGAGAGAGAGAGAGAGAGAGATTGAAACAAAAAGCAAGCGCAAAAAGTTGCAGCTACCAAAAGGGGGGAGTGGAACGTGGCTGAGGTCAGCGGACCTGCTACATGTCATACGATGGGTGAGTCGGAAAATGGGGGAAAATGGGGGGGGAAGGTGCACATGTGGAAATGCAAAGTTAAAGGAAAACTTAATTTGTGCTTTGTGTGTTCGGAAAGGGAGGCGAAAAAGGTAAATATATAAATTTATTTTAATTTAACAAGAGGTTTCTACTTGGTTAAAAAAAGAAAATAAAGATGATCCTGTGAATAAAATAAATAATTATAAATGTACAATTGTTTGATTTGTAGTCAGTTTATACTGATTCTAAGGAAATAAATTTAATAATTATTTTAAGCATTTTATATAAAACAAGAAAGGAAGAAAATGTTAGGAAGTCGAATTTCGTTTATCCTTTTGCTTTGCCATTGGATCAGGGGATTAAGTTTTGAAATAAATCATAATTTCTGCGATCATAATTACTGCGCTTACCTTCAGGCCAAGATATAAGTTAGTTACTTCCCATGACTAAGGTTTGCTTATTAATTTAAATACCATATAATAACAGAACATTCATTGATTAATTTTTATACTCTTCTCAGCAAGAAAAATAATGTATACATTTTTTCAAACTTTTCTAAAAAATTTAATTGACAAAACTATTTATTTGTTTACATTTTATATTCAGTATGCAGATTTGTGAATGGAATAAAAATTAACACCGAAAAGCTTTCCAAATTAAATTTAAAGCTTCCTTTCTTGTTTGCTTTCATTCTTGCTTTTTTTGTTAAAAAATATTTACCGGTATAGGATTTATTAGATATTAAAATTTTGTAGTCAACAACTCGATTTTTACTAGAAAAAAAGTTCCTTTGTTAAATAAAAAATATTGAGGTCGAAAATGACTCTTTCTCAGCATTCAAAGCTTGTAAAAATATATAATAATAAATAAAATACCCTGAATACTAAATAATAATATTATTAAATTGCATTTAAGCGCAATTTTCCTAGCCCGCTTCTTTCTCTTGTTTTGTTATACCCTTGCAGGGTATTATAATTTCAGTCAGAAGTTTGCAACGCAGTGAAGGAGTCATCTCCGACCCTATAAAGTATATATATTCTTGATCAGCATCAACAGCCGAGTCGATCTAGCCATGTCCGTCTGTCCGTCTGTCTGTCTGTCTGTCTGTCTGTCTGTCTGTTTGTCCGTCTGTCCGTTTCTACGCAAACTAGTCCGTCAGTTTTAAAGCTATCTGAATGAAACTTTGCAGATGGTCTTCTATATACTCTCACTCGTACATAAGTCGGAACGGGCCAGATCGGACGACTATATCATATAGCTGCCATACAAACGATTCGTGAATTTTTAGAAATAAAATTTTAATTTCACTGTTTTTGAAGATATCTTGATCAACTCTCGGTTATGAGCTTTATAAATTATTTTAGATTTTCAGAATAAATTTCATTAAAATCGGATGACTATATCATATAGCTGCCATAGGAACGATCGGGAAATTTTTAGAAAAAAGAATTATAACTTTGTCAATTTTCAACATAATTTCTTCAACTTTTGGATACTAGTATTTCATATTTTTTCAGAATTTTGTTGTAAATTTCATAAGAATCGGACGACTATATCAAATAGCTGCCATACAAACGATCGGTAAAAAAATGTAAAACTGTAAAAAATGCAAAACTGTAAAAAATGTAAAACTGTAAAATTGTATGAATATGAACGCAATTCATATTATATTATATTGGGATAGATTAAAATTGATACAATTGGAATCTGCAAGGGTATACAAACTTCGGCGTGCCGAAGTTAGCTTCCTTTCTTGTTTTTAATTTAATTACTATGAATTACACTTCAAGCTATAAACACTTTATGTATTACGTGTTTGCGTATTATAATTATTTTTATTATTGAACCTAAATTTTCTCTCTTTGTCCTTCTTTCTTTTATTTTTTATTTAAATTTTACCGTACATTTCTCTTTATATTTCCTTTATAGGGTACCCCAAAGTCGTATTTATGTTGGTGGCCCATTCCTTGGCTTTGCCCTTCTTTCTTTTATTTATTTTTTATTTGCTTTTTTTATTGTTTGCGATGGGCACAGGTGGCTGACGACTAAACGTTTGGCCCTGGAACACTGGAATGGGAATGGGAATGGAAGTGGGTGTGGTGAGGTGAGGTGGGTAGGGGAATCATCGTCGAAGTGATCGGAAGTGGATGAGGTTTATTCCAATGTTGTTGTTGTTGTGGCTGTTGCTGTTGGCTTCGTCGGGGGAGGGGAGGCTGTGTCGAACAATGCAAATTGCATGAATGAATGCCATTTTGCATTTCATTTCAATGCCCAGCACCACCCCATCCCCCGGGGCCCTGGGAATGGCATTGGTGAACCTGAACCCGGGACCACTGCACTGCATTCTGTGTTTTTTTTTTGATTAAATCAAATGCATAAAATGTTTTCAATTCAATCAGAAAAAGGAAAACCCCAACAACAACTATAGGAACGGTACAAGAACAAATGGCAAAGACCAAGCTTTGGGTGAGAGACACTTTGAATGCCCTTCCTTTTTTTTTTAGCAATTAGTAGAGATTGTAAGAATATTGGAAATATTATTAAGCATGTCGTGGGTTTTATTTAGGAGTATTTGCTTTTAATGGAACGTAGTTTCATTTTTTAATAAAAGATAACTTAAAAAGCCTTTCTTGGGTTTATTAAGTTTGGTATAAAATGAACGGTAAAAGAACATAGTACCTTTTATGTTTAAAAATTGAATTTTTAATATTATATAAATTATATCCTAATGATATTAACTTAATTACAGCTTAAATAGCCTTTCTTGGGTTTATTAAATATGGAAAAGAATGAATGGTAAAAGAACATATTACTTTTTATGCTTAAAATTTGAATTTTTATTATTATATATTATATAATTATATTATAATTAATTCGTAATGATATAAACTTTTCAAAATGAATTTAAATACCTGTTTTCAAAAGACAGTATTTGGATTTTCAATTATTAGACGTTTTAAATACACTTTCTTGGGTTTCTTAATGAAATATATAATATATTAGTTATAACATTTTCTAAGATAATATTATCCACTACATTTTATAACATATGTAATAATTTTAAAATCATTAATTTCTGATGATATAAACTTTTCAAAATTTCTTTAAATATTTGTAAATATCCTTTCTTGTGTTTCTTAATGGAATGTATATTAGTAATGACATTTCCCAAGAGAATATTTTTATGTGATTTCATAAAATATGTTTTAATTTCTTTAAACTAAACTAATCTTTTTAAAATAACTTTAAATACTTGTTTTTAATAGAAAGTAGGTTAAGTCTCTAATAATAAACACTTTAAATACCCTTTTTGTGGTTTATTATGTAAAGAAAAAGAATGAATGCCATGTATAAAACTAAAATAAAACATATTAGCTTTTATTTTAAATAATTTAATATTATTATTATTATTATTATTATTTTAATTTAATATTTATTATCTGCTCCTTTTTTATATTTCTTTAGTTACAAACTAAGGTCTAGTTAAAGTATATAATATTTCTAATACATAAATTTAGCTTTAGTTTTCATTGCAATTTAAAAGCATTTAATGCCACTTGTCGATATCTTGTGCCTCAAAAAATCAACAGGCAAACATTAGCTATAAACTGTGGACAAGTCTAATTTCCTGATTTCATTAGCATTTAATCAAGTTTAAATTTGAATACGTAAAACCAGGTTTCCCTGACGAAATAAGGTCAATTTATTTTGCATAAAATGTGTTTCATTTCGATAGTGAAGCACATAGATAGTAAACTAAACCAAAGTTTATGTAATCAAGAAAATTTCTTTATAAAACCTAAAGAAAAATAATTGAAATTATATTAACATATAACCCAAAGAGAATATAAAAATCAATGATATCAGCAATTTAAGGGCAATATGCAAAAAAAGAAAAGAAAAGAGAGTGAGTGCAGAAATGAGCAGAGAATCGAATGCACAGTCGTCCATTCTTTTTCTTGTTGGTTTCTTTTTTTAATTTGTGCAAAGTTTTCTGCCTCTTTTTTCACACACATGTGGTCTTTCTTTCTTTCTTTTTTTTTCATTCTTTCTTTTTTTTTGTTGTTGCCATCACGGGTGTGTGTGTGTGAATCTAGCTTTTTAATTAATTGCACTAACATTGCCCACAGCAACCAAAAGCCACCTCATACCACCACCTGCCCCTGGGCCACCCCCTTTTTGTTCGACTTCTTTTTTTTTGTCGTTGGTTTTCTTTTTTTTTTTTGTTCAATTTTTGTTTTTGTTTTTGATTTGATAATCCAAACAATTGTTGTTCAAGTTCAAGGCCCTCCCGAATGCTCTTTGATTCGTGAATTAACTTTGCCCGCTTGTTTCGGTTTTGTTTTTGTTTTATTTTTGTCGTTTTGTTTGTTGATTTCGTTTTGATTTATTTTTGATGGCAATATATATGTGGTATGTGATGGTCATTTAATGGGTTAAACATCTAATACGGTTTAATGATCAAGTGAACATCAATTCCAAAGGCAAATATAAATCATTTTAATAGAAGAAAAACAACAAAAAGTCAATTTTGAATGGTTTTAGCCTGAACTCTAACCCAGGACTTGAGGTAAGCCAAGCTTCTAACCTTTTTATGTATGCAAGAGCGAGATAGAACTATGCAAGTTTACTTACTATTTATATTTATGAATTAATTAATAATAATAACTAATATTTCAAAAATCAAACAGTTTTTTAAGTAAAATTTGAATTATTAATTTTAAATACTAATTTTTCATAAATCAAACAAAGTCTTTTAAGGAAAATTTCAAATTCAAATTTGATGTCCTCTTATATTTTTTTTTCCATTTTTTTTTGTAGCATTTTCTTGATGTTGCTGCGCTCTGTGATGTCACCCCTAAATGCCTCCCAAAAACCCCCCAACTATCGCCGTGTCTTTGTCTCTGTCTCTCATTGGAAGGCGCCAACATAATCAGGATAACAAATGAGATCCTTGTCGACAGTTGTTTGCTGCTTTTGTGTCAGTGGCATCGTCATCATCATCATCATTATTATCATCATCATCATCATCATCATCACAATGGTGGTGCCTCCTGTCAACGTCTCTTTCTGCTTTTCTGCCTGACGCTCTACATTGTTATTGTTATTATTTTTGCTGCCTTTATGCAATGTTTTGATTAATTTTTGCCGCAGCCATCTTGGGCTGCTTCCCCCCTCGCCCCGGCCCCCTTGCTCTCCACCCCTGAACCCGCACCACTAACCCAAAAGACCCCTCATCACCGCCTTGCCCCTCCCCGCGCGTGCATTTGCTTGACTGCATTTTCCTAGCTGCCTCTGACTCTGGCTTTTGCATGCACCTAGCGAAAAAACCTATGAATTTAAGGGGGAAAAAATTTATACGAAAATAAGAAATTATTAAAAATTAATAGGAATGAATAACATTTGATAAATAATAATAACTTGAATTTAAAATGCTTTGCCTGAAATGTACAATTAAAACAGCGACAACATTTTGTTCTTTTTACTCAGGAGCGAGCGAGAGACTTTAGCTTCTTGGAATAATCTTTTGCAAAAGTAATTCTTTCTCGCTCTTTCTTCCACGCTTTGCCTGAAATTTACAGATTTTACTCATGAGCGAATGAGAGAATTTGGCTTCCTGGAATCATCTCTTGCACAGGCAACCCTTTTTTTTTTAAACAAAAAAACGGTATAATAAAATAATAAATTGAATTTAAAATGCCTTGCCTGAAATGTACAAGTAAAACAGTACAGAAGCGAAGAGAGAGACTTTGACTTCTTGGAATAATCTACATAATACAGGCAACTCTTTCTCGCTCTTTCTTCCATGCTTTGCCTGAAATGTACAGATTTTTACAGTTATTACTCAGGAGCGAACGAGAGAGTTTCCTTGGCTGCACTGTGAGAGAGCTTTTTTGTGTTTCTCACCTATAAAAATCTATCAAACTATCTATCTATTTAGCATGAATCTAAATCAGTTAACCTTTTAGTAAAATAAGGTTTTTCTAGTAAGCTTTGGCTGAAATTTCAGTGTCTTGCTTAATACCAACCAAACTTAGATCATTCCAACATCGTTTTGCCAGGCAAACACATCGAATCCAGTGAACAATTTCCAAAACTACAATTTTTTATAATTTTTACTCCAGCAAGTAAAAACAAAGTTTCAAATAAAAACAGCCATGGAAAGAAAGCTCTCCTCATCGAGCCTATCAAGAGGAAGTGGTAAACGCGGTTAGTAATAAATTTCTGTTTTTGATATTCAATATTCGGCTATTTGAAAAATTCTTCCTGTGCCCTTTAGGTGACCTTGCCCTACAGGCTTGTGGCCACTCCGTGCGCCGCATGCAGGAGGACATTAATCTGCTGATCAAGGAGAACTTCAAGCTAAAACTGCGCAACTATCATTACAGTGTCGAGGAGGCTCAGCGACGTTCAAATCGGAAGAATAGTTGTCACTCGGCAGCCAAAATCAAACTGGAGGAAGAGTTGCGGGACACGCGACGAGAGCTCGATATTTATCGACATGAAAATGATAATCTTAAAAGGAAATTGTCCAAGATCTACGATATGGAGAAAGAGAATAAAATGCTGGCCAAAGCTCTCAAAGAGAAGGACATGCTGTTCAAGGAGGCCACTGTGATAATATCAGAACATCAGGAGCAGAAATATAAAGCCGATAAATTCGTAGATGAAGTCCAACAGGCGCTCAAAGCTTATGATGTAAGTTCAAGCTAAAAGTTTATTGAGCAAATTTATAGAGAAAGTATATATTTATATATATATTTATAGAGAAAATATATATTTTCACTGTATATTTTATTTGCTTTGTAGCTTAGTTTTTAATGCAATTACCAGACTCTAAATAATTTAATTTTTATTAGTTATAAATTTAATTAAATTTCTATTAGTTATAAATTTAATTAAACTTGTGTAAGTTATGTAATTTAACTATTTTTTTAGTAAGATATATTTGCCTTAGAATAAAAGGTTTCAGTAGTTTTTATTGTGTAAAAGAGTTCTAGAGTTAACAAAACTACCTTACATTTACCTATCGATAAAAAAGGGCACTCATCGATAACTTTATAACAAAGCGTCTACACTAAACCGCTTAATACAAAATAAGGTGTTTACAACTAAAATTCTTCTCATAAGAAACTTCTAGTTAAAATTTCAGGAATTCTTTATATTTTTTAAATAAAACACTGATTTTTTACAGTGTGTTTGGGGCAAAGAGGAAAATACGATATGAAGGGGGGGGCTGGCTGCTGCCGACTGGTGCTGATGATGGGCGTGGAGTAGGCGTGGTTGTTTTGTTTAGTAGTTTTATGGTCTCAACTCGCGGTAAACAATGAAAAATCCTGTCGCTGTTCATTGTCTCGAGTCGAAAAACTTGCGAGACGAGAACAGAAATACAGAAAATGTGGGGGAAAAAAGGGTGAGGAAGTAAATATATAACCAGAGACAGAAAAACCAAATAAAAAAATAAGGCTAAAAATAGAGGGACTTCGTTCTGCCAAGATTTAATATAAATCAAAATGGCGGCAGGGGAAGTCTTTAGGGATATTTTAATAAATAGAAAAAAAGGATATTCAATTCAAATTAAATATTATATAAATTTACCAATATTACCTCGCCTTTGCTCATTTAATTAAATTAGAATAAACCCACAGAAGCTATATATATTTTCACCTCCCTCTTTTATTTTGGCCAATAAATTTTCGGCACATCGCAACTCAATCAAAATCAAAATCAGAATCAAAATTGCAAACAAAATGCATTTGCATTATTGCACTTTTCGAATGCAGCTGAGAGGGAGAAGAGGCGAGAAGAGAATGCAATGCAAATGCAATCAATATAATTGATGCAACATTCTGATTCTGATTCCGATTCTGCGGCTTCCAGTCTCCGCTTCCCTTCGCCTCGACCTATTTCCATTGAGACGACCAGCAAAAAATGAAAAGGATCTCTGTATTTATACATTTGTATATGTGAATGCATTTATAAATTCATTCGCATAAATTCCCATAATACTTTATAATTTACAAAATTGATTTTGACCAAAATGAATGCGAATAATTGCTTGGCCTTTGACGGAGAATTATTTCATTTGATAAATGCGGCAAACTGAATGGTTGAAATATTTGAAATAGATATAAGATATTATATGAATTATTGTGCTTGTTTTGTTTTTATTAATATTTTTAAAGGCGTGAAATTTAAGAAACAAGTAATTTGTTTAAAAAAGACTCATGTTAATCTTTAAATTTAGGCAAAAAAGTAGACTATACTTTTGGCTTACTAATTTATAAAATGTCATTAGAAGAATCTTAGTTTTAATTAAAAAATGCTTATTTGAATGCAGGAAATGTTGTATTTTTTACATTATTAAAAATATTATAGTTGTAGTTTTAGAATTTTAACTAAATAAATAAAAATACATAAATAACATTAATGTATCATATTTTAGTTTTTAAATCCTTCGACATCTGGCAAAATTCCATAACAATTTTCATAAAGAATATAAAAAAATGTCAACCCAGCAACTTCTCCATTAATTCCCAAACCAACTTAGTCCGATGCAATTTCCCTTTGTCATCTGTCTCTCACTTAGCCTCTCCCCTATACCGTATTTTCCCGCTTTTTCCCATTTTCCACATGCTTCTGCTGCATGTGGCATGTGGCAAATTAGCGCTGAATGTTAACATTTGCCCACATTGTTGCGTTGTGTTAATGCATTTTAATTTTCCTTCAGCAGTCTCAGTGACAGGAAGAGCGACAGCGAACGGCGACCGGAGATGGAGATGGAGATGGAGAGCGAGTGGCACACACAGACAAGGCGTTACATTTTGACAGGATCACAGGGATACAAATACACACAAAGCGATACATTTTCACAAGGAGATACATATTTACACACGCCATTTCATACTCTCAAGGAGTTGCTCTCCTAAAAATATATATTCAACTTTCTTACATTTTAAAGACTGCACAAAAAAACTCAAAAATCTCAGTATAAAACATGGAAAAAATATTGTAAGACTCCATGGAATTAAGTAATTTGGAATTAATTCTCTGTAACTGATGTTGCAAACAAAAATTTAAGGTTCTTATGAATATATTTATTATTTATTTATTTCGCCATCGTTATATGATTAAATGTAGCTTAAATATAGCTTAAATTAAATTAATAGAAGCTAAATATGAAAAGAATTTATAATAATTCCATGGAGTTCATTTGTAAGGCAGCAAAAAAATAACTATAAAATTAATCGTATTTATAAAATTAGTATACTGCAAAAACAGATCACAAAATTTTATTTTAATGCGGCACTTTCGATCTTGTTACATTTTCAAACGCACCACAATAATTGTAAATAATACTTTTATAAACATTGAAGAAATTGCCAATATTGTTACATGTACAGACACAACAAAACAGTCGTCAAATATATAATAAAATTAAAACATAAAATTAAAATGTTTTATTTTAAGGATTTAAAAAAAAAAAATTAATGTGTTGCTTCAACATAGGTTAGTTAACACATTAAAATAAATTCTAATTTAAAAATATATAATGCGAAATGTATACAAAATATTTTTTTAACTCTTAATAAAAGAAATATTTATTTAATAATTTTCAAGTTAAAATTAACTATTTTTTTATATTTTTCATATTGGTTTATTATAAATAAATTATAATTACAATAATTTGCCACAAACCAAATTATGTTTTTTAAATCTATAATATGAAATTGAGAAGTATTTTATGTATTAAAAAAAAATATAATCTTAATAAAAGAAATATATATTTAATCATTTTGAAGTTAAAATTAACAGTTTTCTTATAATTTTTCATGTTGGTTCATTGTGAGTTTAAAACATTTAAATAAATCACAACTACCATATTTTTCCACAGTTTGTTTTTTTAAATCATTAATACGAAGTAAATAAATTTTTTATATATATTAAAAAATATATATAATCTTAATCATTTTGTAGTTAAAATGACAGTTTTCTTATGATTTTTAGTTTATTGTGCGCTTAAAACAGTCAATTATATAATTATATGTAATTATAATTACAATATTTTCTCACAAAGAAAATTCTATTTTTTTAATCTATTTTATATATATTTATGAAAATATATAGTCTTAATAACCATTTATATATTTAACCATTTTGAAGTTGGAATTCTGTAGCCCATCTTGAGATCGCATTGGCCTGCTGCTTTTTTTTCCTGCTGCGCTCTTGTTGTATGTCTTGTCTTGTTGTTGCTGTTGCTGTTTTTTTTTTTTTAATTACTTTTTTTTCCAACTCATTTTCTTTTGTGAAATGCAACGGGGCTCTGACTGATGCCGAGTCCTTGCTGGTTGAGTTGAGTTGAGTTCCAGGATGCAGTGGTTTGTCGTCCTCGCCGTCATCGCTGCTGCTGCTGCTGCTGCTGTTGCTGTTGTTTTTGCTTCGCTGCATTTTCAGCATAAATTCAGTTTCATCATCCCGTTCTCCTACAAAGAACACTGAAAGAAAAGCAAACTAACTAGGCAGAGATACTTTATCAAATAATTAAAGAAGGGAGTAAATAAAAAAGCAAAACTAGGTTTGTTTTTGGTAAGTATTAACTACTTAAAAAAATATATATTAAAGGGACAAAAATAGACATAAAAAAAAAAATAGTACAAATTTATACAGCAATTTGCTTAAAATATATTTTATAAATAATAACTAACACAAACAAATCAATTGGTATCAAGATTTATTTTAAAAATATAACATTTACAACTTGCTCAAGCTGCCACATAGGTAGCAGTATACTTGTTATTGTTAAATAAATATACACCTTTTACGAAAAAAAAAAAAAAAAAAAAAAAAAAAAAAATATAACACAACTCTTTCTGAGCCCTAAAAAGTAGGCAACAAAATATGGCTGCTGTCTTACAACGCGACGTATACGTAATTTTTATGAAAACAAATATTTTTATTTTTTTCATTTGCATAAATTCCCATAATACTTTATAAATTACAAATTTTATTTAATCAAATTGAATCAGCTTGTTAACTTAATTAAATAGTTTATTTAAGCACTTTTTTTTTAATTATCTCCCTATATTTTATTTAGTATTATTTTCTTTAATGCACTTTTTTATCTCGTTTTAGTTCATCTCCACTGACAGACAGCTGTCATGGGCGCCTACTCAACCCCTCTTCCCCCTCTCCCCGCCTCGTTGGCAGCCATCTCTTTTGGTATTTTTTTACATTTACACCACTCACTCTCCTGCTCTTACTCTCCCTCTCCCCCACTCTCTCCCGCTCTCTCTCCCTGACGTCCCCTCCCTCACCCCGGGCAAAATGACATTGTGACTATGCAATTAGTATTATGAGAAATATTTTCTCATGTTGTTTCAACATTATTTTTTTTTTTGCAGCATTTCCCCCATTTTTCCCACCGAGGAGGTGCCTCTAGACCACGCCTCCTTTTTTAGTCATCCCCCAGTTCCCGCCAGCACGGTGTGCTTTTGTGTGGCGCTGATTATAATTTTTGTGTTTTTCTTCTGCTGTTTTTTGTGTTTTGTTGTTGTTTTTGCACCCTCTCTGGCGTGCAAAAAAATGTAATTAACTTAATGATTTTCATAAGCGAGTGCCGGCGCCGCCGCCAGGTGGGAGCAGGGCGCATTATTGGGGCAATTAAAATGATTACAAAATGTGGCAGAGAGGGAGAGGGGGAGGAAAGAAAAAGGAAATATTAAATATAAAATTTCAGTTATATTTCTGGACCAAGTCTAATGCGTAATTAATATGCTTATAGCATTGAAATAAAAAAAAAAAAAACAAAACAAAAAGATAACTCAACCTCCTCAATTTTTGCAACGCTCTTTGTTATCCTTTTGGTTTCGCGCCAGGACCTGCCCAAGTTGCAGCCAGCGGGTTTTCTTTTTGTCCCTGTTCCCCGTTTTGTCTCTTGTTTTGCCTTCTTCCCTTTTTCTCCCTCCTCAAAATTCTTGTTTTGCTGAACACCGGCATTGACAAATCATAATTAAAAATTCCAATTAACTAGCGTCTTTGGCGGCAAGGAGAAACAACACAAACAAAAAACAACAAAAATACACGAAAAATCGAGCTAGAAAACCTCCTGAATCCACCCACTAACGCCATCATCATGTCTTCCGCCGCAGGGAGTTTCGTTTTATTTCGTTTCAACTTCATTGTTTGTTATTCAAACAAATATTTGGAAATTGATTTCATCAGCCATAATATCCGGTTCATTTTCATCAGCATTTTTGGTACTTTTTAGGGATTTTCTTGGAGGCTGAAAAGAAGTGATATAATTATTTGTATCTGATTCTTAAATCTTCGATTAAATCTTTGATAGATTTACAAGTTGTTGTATATAAATTTTCACCTACTCAACGAAGTCAATTTGATTCCTTGTGCATTTAGAAATAAGCTCGATTATTTATTCACATTTTAAAACCAATTGTTATTGCATTTACATCTATTTTTACATCTAACAGTTCGCCATAAATTTATTTTTAAAATATTCAACACTCATAACATTTTTTACCAGATAAGGATAATCGCCCTTAGTTTAGGTTCTTTCTTAAATTAAGAGCAAATTGCCCTTGTTTTGCTGGTGAATTTTTTTATGGAGCCATGGCGAATTCTCCCTAAATTTTTTGCAGAAAAATCTCTCTTGCATGTGCAATTACTAAAGTTGCAAGTATTTACGAAAAATTTCGCTCAAATGAACTTATAATTCCCAACTTGTTTTGACATCCCTGGCATGAAGTGGCGGTGGCCTGCCAGGTCTTAGATATGTGTGTATAATGCTAATGTGTGTTTGTGAATGTGCTATTACAGAAGTAGTAAGTCCCCACGGTCTCAACGGGTAAGTAACTATCCTAAAAGTAGCTGCATTTTGTTGTTTCCTGATAAAAAAAAAGTGAGAAAAATAAAAACATTTTTTAATGGCTAATGACTAGACCTTGAACTATGACCAATCTTTCTAAATATATGAAAAATTATCTTTAATTTAAGAAAAGGTTTTCCCATATTAGGACAAATTGCTTTAAAAAGAAAAAAATGTATCTACATTCAAAATAAACTGCTCTAGATGGCTGTTTCATGGCAATTTTAAGTAAAAAATTTTATGAGTGTAGCATATGAGTGTAGTATAGAAAAATTATTTTATTAAAATACATGAGCAAATAATACAAAATACTACCATTTTAAATTTCTAAAATATAGAAATCTCAAAAACTAAGAATTAAATATTAATTAAGGAAGAACAAATATATTATAAATATAAATGGAGATCTTAGCTGGCTGACTAATCACACATAAACCAATGCGTGACTAAATTAGCAAAACTACTAAAAGCTCATCTCTTATTATTCTATTAATATTATTATATTTATAGTTATTATTATATATATATAAAAAAGTTTTATTTTGCAAACATAAAACTGCATTATTACTCATTTACCTTGTGTTTGCAGTGACTTAAAACTCGAACTTATACAAATTATTGTAATTACTTTCACAAAATTCGAACTTTCTTAAAATAATTAACTAAGTATTAAGTATATTTAATAATGATCATAAGTTCCTTTAGCTTTATTAAGAGCAATTATATATAAACACAATTCAGCGGGTCCTTAAAACAAAATGAATAAAATATTTTAAAAAAACGTTGCCTACTTTACCGCGTCAAATATGACGAGACGCCATTTTGCTTTTGCTCGTTGGCTTATTCTGTCTGCCGCATATTGAATCAAACTAGAAAGGAAGTTAACTTCGGAAAGTAGAAGTTTGAATACCCTTTTACTATAAAAGCAATAAGATATGTGTATACATACAATAATAATATAACATATGTTAATATTTAATTTAATATAAAACTATTTATAAAATATTAGAATATAATCACTAAGATATTAAAAACGTAAACAAACCGACTAGTTTCAATAGAAAGCAAAGTGTTAAAAAAGTTTAATTCGGAAAGGCAAAAATTGGGAGAAAAATCCGCGTAGAAACTAAGAGAACAAAACGTAAATAGCTAGATCGAATCGGGTGCTAATCAAAAATGTGTAAAACTTTTAGGCTCTAACTTCTCACTTCCTCATAAAATTATAATAACTTCCCGAGAGTGTATAAAGTGGTAAATAAAAGGCAACAGAGGAGGGGAAAGACGAACAAGATAGGACAACAGAGAGTAACGGAAGAAGAGGAGCGCGCTAAAATAAATAATTAACAACGGCAGCAGAATACGAGAGAGCGAGAAGCTAAACAACAATGGAGCTCACTCGCTCACCCACACACACACACACAGTCAGAGAGACTCGCACACACGGGCAAAGTGAAAGACCAATCAGCGCGACAAAACAATGGACACACACACACGTGCACAGCCAGCAGGAGAGTGAAAGAAGGAGAGAGAGTGACAGAGAGAGAGCGAGAGAGGATAAGTGGGTGGGAAAACTCCTCGCTCAGGTGGAAAACGCGTTGCCTAATGAATTCCAACAACAACAGCAAACAGGAAACAACAAGGCGAAACAACAACAAGCGCATAACAGCCCGGCATCAAATTACAAAATTAAAAATGGCGTCGTGGGAATGCCAGAAAGAAATAGTCGCAAAGAGAGAGAGAGCGGGAGAATGAGAAGTAGAGGAGATATTATAAAGGAGAAGCAGAATAACGTGACAACAATTTTTTTAAAGTAATTCAAATGGCATAAATATATAGAAATCAAGTTAAAAAATGTTTAGATTTAAAAGAAAGTGATCAATTCTAAATATCAGAGCTAAACATTTTTAAATTATTACTTATTAATTTTTTGAAAGCATAATTTAAAACAAAGTTACTTACAATTATATTCAGCTGTTCCAGAATGAAGCAGAGCCCGTTGGAAATTCTTCTAGTCCTTCAAAATAACTATATTTTACAGACTATTCTATCATTTTCCTATTCCGAATCTGCCGATATCGATAAAGATACATATATGTATATGTATAGATAAATAGAGATAAATGTAGGAAGAGATATATAGAGAAAAATAAAGAGCTAAGGGGATTGATAGAAAAGATCTAAAGAGATCTATTTGTAGGAATATAAAGATAGAGAGAGAGAAATATGGACGTAGTATACATAGTCTTTATCTTAAAAGATAGATAGATAACGAGATTGATAATGAGATAGATATATAACAGGATAAATTATGGGATAGATAAAGGGCTGGAAAAAGATAAAAAGAGAATGATAGAGAGTAAACATGATAGGGAAATGGAGATAGCTAGAATGATCTATATAAAAAAAAAATTAAAATATAATGGTATAAAACAGTTTAAGTTTAAGTAAAAAAATTCCATAAAAATATATTAAGAATTATTAAATTATTTGCCTAAAAATAATTATAATAATAAATATGAAATAAATATAACTATTTTACCGACTTAAATCAAAATTGTGTTTTAGCATGTAATGCCATTAAAAAGCACATCTCATGCAAATTTCTTTATTATTATAATGGGTTTTGTTTATTATTAAATAAATAAATAATCTAGCTATAGTACCCAAGTCTGAAACTTCCAAATAATGACTCAAGAATATATTTTTAAATAGTTTCCAAACTGCAAGGAGCAAGGAAACTGGTTTTCTGCAACAAAACTTGACGTAATTTTAATGAGCCTGTCAACGTCACGACTCGTCAGGTCCTTATTCCTGTTATCCTGCTACACCCTCACACATGCACTCTCCACCCTCCCCCTCCCCCACCCCCGCACACTCACACACATTAGCAACAGCAACACCAGTACTCACACAAGGACATCTGGTCTCGCTTATGATTGGCCTGTGTGCCAAATGGGAAGCAAATGAAATAAAGCAACCGACAAAAGCAAATGGCAGGTGGCGAACGAGGGGGGTGGCACCAGGGGGTGGGCCACGCCTATTCTTCATAAATAATAAATAAATATAATTTCCAGCGCAAGCGCAGCGCAAAAAAGAAGCAAAGCAAGGCAAAAACAAAACACAATGCCAAGCAAATGAGAAAATTACATCCCTTCATTTGTTTAACACACACACACAGGCACACTCACACACCGGTAGGGTGGGCAGAAGAGGGAGAGGGCACTGGCATTTTTTTCTCCCTCTCCCATTTTAAAGCTCTCCTCCTTCTCCTCTGCTCCTGCACCTGCGTCTTCTTCATCATCAGCTGTGGTGGCAACCTCATTTCCTCCTGCGCCCTTTGTCCCCCTCTCGTCCTTCCTTCTGCTCTCTATGTACGTGTGCGTGTGTGTGTGTGTGTGGAGGGTGTTGCCTTATTGTTATTGTTCCGCTGCCGCCGTTGACGTCGCTGCCAGCGCCTCAGCCGGCAGCATTAAGTGATTTGAATTTTATTATTTACACAGGTACATTTCATATACAAAACAAAACGGAAACAGTGGGACCAGAGGCATACAATATGCAAAAAAGTGTGAACTTGCCTGCTTGAAAAAAAATAATTACATTTTTTTAACCTTATTTACCAACCGAAAATATTAAATAACCTTAGATTACAATAAAATTCTCAACTGGTTCTAGCTTTGAAATGGTATTAATCAAGCTATTTTTCTTAAATAAATGTGTGCGTGTGCTAAAATATAATAAAAATATAGGTTATATTATATTGAAAATAATTAATCATTTGTATTTAACATTTAATTAATAATTAATATTTTATATATAATATTGTCTTAACTAAAATTCAATAAATTCAGGACACTGTTGGCATTGCAGAAATGCATACAACCGCAGTGCAGCGCATCCTTTGCTCCCCTTCCCTTCTCTCTCTTTCTCACACACACACACACACACTTACAAGGACGAAAACAACGCTTATGAGGTTTTTGTGCTTGTGCCGTAATTTAACGAAGTCAAAACGAGAAAACAATAAGCAAGCCGAACAGCGGCAAAAACAAAGCCAGGCGGCAGCCGAATGCGAAACGAGCGAGGCAACAACACACAGCAAGCAGCGCGGAAGAGCGAGCGAGAAGGCGAATGCCCAGCATTCGGAGGCTGCGCAGCGTTAGAAGAAGATGGCAGCAGCAAGAAAGAGAGCAGGAGAGAGCGACTTAGCAGTGACTTGCCGAGTTAATTGCAAAATATAAATTAAATATATGTGTTAAATGCAGTTATTGGATAAAAAATATTTAAGAAATTATAATCTCTAATATAAAAATATTAAAAAATAATTGTTATAAGCCAAAAAATCATAACACTTTCCCATAATCAACAAGTAAGTTCCAAAAACTCTGATTAGCTTTGGGTGCCGAGTGTGTGTGTGTGTGTGTGTGTGTCTCTAATTACGCTAAACTGTAAATGGACGAGGCGCACACGCACACAAACAGAGGCCTACAGTTGCACACACTTGCATCCCCTCGCATTTACATACATACATAGATATATATTAGCCAGGCTCCTTTATAAAAGCCACAGGATGCTGCCCGCATTTCCACAGTCGCTGGCCGAACGTTCAGGCAAAAGGATCTCTGTCTATCTGGCAGCAGGATGCTCTTTTAAGCCCACGAAACTATTTTTTTTACAAGTGGCGTCATCTAGCGGGGATTCGAAACTAAAGTTTTGAAAATAAAGCTTCGGAAGGCAAAAGAAAACATATAAAACTGATTTTTTGTTTAGTGCAAAGTGAGTGAAAAACTGGAAAATTATTATTAAGTATATTTCATACAAAAATAAAGCTATAACGAAGAATATTTATCAATAACATAAGCATAACATAACATAATTACAAAACAACTAACAATATATTTTTCAAAACCAGAATATTTGAATCAAATAAATTCAATCTCTGAAATTTTAAAATGTAAGGAGTTCTGAACACGATCAATATAAGTAAATAATTATTAAATAATAAGTAAAAGGTTATTTTTTAATTTAACAAACTTAACAATAGGAAAATATTGAAAAGTAAATAAATAAGTAAAAATAAAACAAATTCTCTTCAAAATAAACTAAATTATTTTCAAAGGAGATCTTAATTTATATTTTGAAATACAATACATTATAATTATAACATAAGGGAATTTTAAAATTTTACAAAGAAAATCTAATTTGAAAATTTTTTTAGTAAAATAAAGTTTAAAAAATACGTTTTAAAGAACTCGATACATTTGACAGAATAAATAACAAACTAAAACCAAATTATTCAACTTCAAATCACTAATAATATAACAAGTACAAATACATATTAAATAATTACATTATTTGGAAAATTACAGTGTTTCCAATATAACTTTCTAACTTCAAAATTGGAAATCATTGAAAATTTTATAAAATAAACAATATTTTCTTTTTCAAGAGATCGTAAAATAAATCTTTTTTTTATAAAATATATAAAAGAAAACTAACCTACAATATACAAAATATTACAATAAAAAACTAATTGAAGAAACTTTTTCTTAAGCAAAAAATAATGCTTTAAGAAACACTAATTCAAAAAGACAAGACTTTTGAAGAAATAAAAAACAAATTAAAAGCAAAATAACTTAATTCTAATCACAAAAAAATATAAAATATACAAGGTAAAAAACTTACTTAGACTAAAAATACAATAAAACAAATATTGATTATATTGAAAACCAACAAACAAATTTATTTTTCTTATAAAAAACAGTACTTAAAAAAGAATGGCTGGTCCATTCATATCGCCGCTGCCCGGCGATCTGCTGACGGAGTACATGTTCGGCCGGAGGCGGCAGCGCCGTAACCGGACGACCTTCACGCCCCAGCAGCTCCAGGAGCTGGAGGCGCTGTTCCAGAAGACCCACTATCCGGACGTATTCCTGCGCGAGGAGGTGGCCCTGCGGATCAGCCTCAGTGAGGCGCGCGTTCAGGTGAATCAAAGGATCAGGCAAAGTACCCAACCAGTTGGAGAGGCCGCAGTTGTCCAATTTGGGAATTTATAGCTTCTAAATGACTGATATCATGTTTCTTTAATATTTTATGTTTACTATTTGCAGGTTTGGTTCCAGAATCGCCGGGCCAAGTGGCGCAAGCAGGCGAGGCTGCAACTGCTGCAGGATGCCTGGCGGATGCGCTGCCTCAGCCTGGGCACGCCCCCCGTTATGGGCGGCGGTGCGGCAGCAGGAGCGGGATCAACGCCAGGAGCTGGCAATCGTCCGGGCAGCCAGGCGCCCGAGAACCTATCCGCCGGCAAGGATAGCGACATGGCGGAGGTGAACAATGGACACAGCCCCGGCAACTTCACCATGATGCATCCGGCATTCCAGCAGCAGCAGCAGCAGCAGCAACAGCAGCAACAGCAGCAGCAGGGACACGGGCAAGGACAAGGCCAGGATCAGGAGAAACTATCAAAGACCTACACGGAACTGAAGCTCTACAAGGCACCGGGCCACGCCCAGATGGAGCTAGGCGGCATGGCCGCCCTATCCGGACACTCCGATGAGGGATCCGATGGCTCCGACTCCGAGGAGATCGATCTCACCTCCGGCGCCTGCATTGACTTCTCGCAGAGCAGCAAACTCCAACAGCAGCAGCAGCAGCAACAGCAGCAGCAAGGAGCTGCGGGGGCAGCGGCAGCGGCGGCGAACGGTGTCCTGTAGATGCAGGATATAGCTACAGATAACTCACACGCGTACAGTGGTCACAAGCTTAAGATTTTATATATTGTTTTTTTAAATATTAATTTATAATTATTTTTAATATTATAACAAAATTGCTCAACGAATTTCTTTTATGAAATGTGTAAATATGTATGAATTTTCTTTAAATCGCTATAAATCTTTTTAATCTGAGCTTCTTGTTCTTGAGTTTATAAAATCTAAACTTCTTATCTAAAATTTAAATAATAATTTTAATATAAAGTTTAATTTGTTATCTCTGTGTGCACTGAGAATAATATCGTAAACATTCTCACTTCGAGTGACTACTGTATTTATATAAATGGCGGTGTATATAACGAACATTTAATGGACATTTAATTTAATTTACATCTGTGTATGTTTTTTTGTTTAGCAATAATAAAAAAAAAACAGTAATGTAAAATCAACAGAAACATTTTATAATTTGCGTTGGCAAGAAATTAAGGTAACTTTGGGAAGCCGAAGATTCTATATTTTTGAAGTTTCTAATTGGATCTTAACATCGAATCGGAAATTGATTATAAACTAAGGCAAAAAAGTATTATTTTACGTCGGATATATGCATAAGCTTATAAAAAGTTAAAAAAAAAATGTTCTTTCATTTGAGTTTTTTAAATAATTTTTTTATTAATTAAAAACATTACTTTTAATTGAAGAGCATTTCTGTGTTGGGTTAAAAAAAGGTTAAAATCAAATTTTTGTTTCATTTTATTTATTTTTTTTAATTGATTAATAACATTAGGTTTTAATTGGAAGAGGATTTCTGTGATGGCTTAAAAAAGGTTAAAATTGAACGATTGTTTCATTTTATTTTTAAAATTACTGTTTTTATTAATTAAAACTGTTAGTTTTAATTAGGAGAGCATTTCTGTGTTGGCTTTTATTATATAAAAAACCAGCCTACAAAGTTTAAAATTCTTAAAAATGTATAACTTTTTCTTTTTAATTTTGACAAATTTATTAATATTTATATAAAATATTTTTCCGCAAGCATTGCTTGATCGACTGGGCTGTTGATGCTGACCAAGAATAATAATAATTTATACGATCAGAAATGAGTTCTTTACTGCATTACAAAATTTTGACTAAAATTTAATACAAATTGTACTATTTTAAACTTGCTCAGGACTTAATTTTACCTGCTCTCAAAATATTCAATAATCTAAAAGGTAAAAACGATATGAAAACATTTAAAATTAATGTCAAACGTTGTAAAACTTTCAAATACAACGGGCATTCAAGTGACTAATGGCGATAGTTGCCCACGATCACACATCGATAAAAGGCAGAAAAGTACCAAATTAATCGAGCAGTTTCCTGAGAAACTGTTTGTCACACCAAGGTTTTCACCACAGGAAAAAAAACGTAATAATTCATACAGAACCCATAACTCCTTATTTTACATTAATTTTAAAACAATAAACAATTATCGATTATCAATTATCACAACAACTATCAAAAAACCCCACCCGGACAAGATTATTTTCCATTCAGCTTGGAAACGGTCACACTGAATACAACAAATTGACAAAGAGCTATGTGCCGGTTCCTTCTTATCCTTTTATTGCTCATAATTATCGTTGTTGCCTACTTCTGGTGGAAACCCGAGGCAGGTGGCAGCAATACCGATGTCCTGCCCGTGGTCCTGTGGCACGGAATGGGCGATACATGCTGTGCGCCCTTCAGTCTGGGTGCCATCATGTCGCTAATTGTGGAACAGACAAAGGGCGGCTACGTGCGTTCCGTGGAGATCGGTGGCAACATTGTGATGGACTTCCAGAGCGGCTTCTTCCTGCATCCCAACGACCAGGTGGACTATGTGTGCAAGGAGCTGTTAAAGGACGAGAAGCTGGCCAAGGGATACAACGCGATCGGGTTCTCGCAGGGCGGCCAGTTCCTGCGCGCTGTGGCCCAGCGGTGTCCCCAGCCGCCGATGCGAAACCTGATTACGCTGGGCGGTCAGCACCAAGGCGTCTTTGGGCTGCCCATGTGCCCGACCATAAGCGAAGAGTCCTGCGAGTACATCAGCAAGCTCCTGACCACGGCGGCGTATACAACGTAAGGATTGTTTATTGCTTTTCTAGAGAAACTCAGGAACTATTCCCCTTTTTTTCTTCATCAGCAAAGTGCAGGAGGATTTGGTTCAGGCCACATATTGGCATGATCCCATTATGGAGAATCGTTATCGCCTGGGCAGCACCTTCCTTGCGGACATTAACAACGAGGTGTACCTCAACACTTTCTACATTGAGAATATCAACAGGCTTAAGAAGTATGTTTTATAGTTTTTATATCATTATTATTATTACAACTCTTTTCCCTCTAGGTTTGTAATGGTCAAATTCCTGAACGACACAATTGTGCAGCCAAAGGAGTCGCAGTGGTTTGAATACTATACCAACGGGCAGGACAAGCTTATAACACCGCTCAAGGACAGCAGAGTTTATACAAATGTAAGCTAGCTTCTCCATAAACAAATACAAATAATAATTAATTATTCTATCCTCTTAAAGCTGGGCCTGGACAAAATGGATAAAGCCGGCAAGCTGATCTTCCTGGGCGTCGAGGGCAATCATCTGTCCATATCCAAGGAGTGGTTTATCAAGAATTTAGTGCCTTTGCTGCTTGAGAAGTAAGCCAAAGGCCGAAAGCATGTGATAATGAAATAATATGTGACAAGAGGGATATATATATAGTTACCTTTGATGTGAGGAAACAAGCAACGTAATCACAACGTTTTGATACACTTTTAATAGGTTTTAATTATAGACTTTTTAATAAATTCAGTTGGGACATACAAAATGTTGTGTGTGTTTTGCTTTCTTGCCTTCTTCCTTTCACTGTTCTTCATCTCTTCTCTTTAACTAATTAGCTTAAACGTTAGGATTTACGTCTCTTGTACAATATATATATATGTCTTAAGTATGTTTGTTGTGCCCGATATATTTCTCGGAAATATTCAATGCAAGGCAACCGCGTGTTCCGACTAAAATCATTCGTAATTACTCCGTTAATATATAAACATATGCATATGTTAGGAATATATATATATAACGCTATGTACATGAGGCAAAATAACAAAAAAGCAGCTTAAAGTAAAACCATAGACAGATATATGTATAAAGATAGAATTTTGGATGGGCTTTCCACGATCATTTCACAGGCAAAACGGTTGGAAAGTAGCGTTGGAGGTTAGAGGTTCGAGTCCCAGCAAGCACATCATAATTTGGACTTTGGATTAGTGTTGCGTGCGAAAAAGATCTCCGGATCCTTGTGCGGACGCTGGATCTCGCGATAATTGTTGACTATCTTTTTGGACTCATCTTTGGGACACGATTGCAAATTGCGAAAAACGCTGACCTGCAAATATAAATTGTAACAATTATTATATAAATAATATTTATATATATTCATATCAACCCACCTGACCGCGCGACACATAGATGGGCGTGCGGTAAATGATCCAGGTGACGCTCTCAAAGTACGGCGCCGTTGTCAGCGAACCCTTGTAGGTGTAATAGTGCTTGCTCAGCTCCTGCAGACCAATCCATGACAGGCAATCTAAGTGAGCATTTAAACATCAATTTATTAATCTATAAACTTTATTAAATTTGAATTTAATCTTACCGGAATCCAGCGACGCACTCGTTTGGATCTTCTGCACATTGCGTATGCCCTCGGTGATCTTCTTGAACTCCGGACAATCCTTTTCGCCGCACGCCTGAATGAAGAAGGCCACCACGGCCAGGCCGTCGGGCTTGTTCTTGGCCTCGGCAAAGTCCTTGTACTTGGCATTGTAGTGGACGGCATGCGCCTCCATGGAGTACTTCATGCCCTCCAGCGTATGCTCGCACCCGGACTCGTCGCTGTCGGACCAGTGAAAGTGCAGCTGCTCGAACACATACATGTCCGTGTCCAAGGCACCGCCGATAATGTATGGTTGTTGCTTTCGCTTGCTGAATGTCACCATGGCCGAGGTGCCAGTATTTTGGACCCGGGCCACACCCACCGGCTCCCAGTGGCCATGATACTCCAGGGGATCCACATCGTCAATGTGCTCGATTGCACGATTGCTGATCTCGATGGGGGATTGTACGGGCATTGCTTTGTGTGTGTCTCTAACTCTCTGTCTGTCTGTCTTTCGGTGACTGATTCCTCCTGGGATTGGTGTTTGGAAATCCTAAAATATATAAATGTAATGATATATATTATAGTTGAGCATGAAATAATCAAAGAAAATGAAGAGAAAATTATTATTTTAGGGGAAAAAAGTATAGAGCAAATGGTAAGCTCTTTAAAGTCTTTTAAAAAATAGTGTTTAAATAAATATTTTATCAGAAGTGCCTCAGAAAATGATTGTAAATCCATTTAAAAGGTTTAGAAAGTTAAGCAAAAAATTATATTAAATCATTAATTATAAGAAAGTTCATTATCATCTTTAAATATTGTAAACTTTCAATGAAAATTGTTAAATTTAAGTATAAAAATTCAGTTTTTTCAACACTAGAAAATTATTACAAAATAATTTATATACTTTTAACATTTAAATGTAATAAACAATGACAATAATAATAGTATTTAAATTGAAGTATAAAAAGGTTAGTTCTTTCATCAGCAAGAAACTATTATAATATAATTTATATATTTTAAGCATTTAAATGTAATAAATTATAATAATATTTCATGATTGTAAACCTTCAACTAAAATAGTTAAATTCAAATATAAAAATTCAGTTCTTTTATTACTAAATAGC
Source organism: Drosophila watanabei (assembly GCA_008042575.1). Classification (NCBI taxonomy): domain Eukaryota; kingdom Metazoa; phylum Arthropoda; class Insecta; order Diptera; family Drosophilidae; genus Drosophila; species Drosophila watanabei. The sequence continues at coordinate 133,619 of VNJS01004672.1, forward strand.
TCTAATATAAATCACATTTAAATGTAATAAATATTAATAATTATAAAAATTCTACATAGCTGTAAATCATTTTTGAAGAACTCTGATCTTAATATATTATTTAAATTTAACATACTTTAAACATTTATATGTAATAAACAATACTAATAATTCAAGATTGTAAGCCTTCAACTAAAATATTTGATTTAAGCATAAAAATGCAGATCTTTCATCAGCAGGAAACTATTATAATAAAATTTATATACCTTAAACATTTAAATGTAATAAATAATAACAATTCAAATTCTACCAAGCTGTAAATCATTTTTTAAGGACACTGACATCAAAATTTTATTTAAATTCAAATACTTTAAGCATTTAAATTCAATAAATAATAATACAAATAATAATTCAAATTCTACCAATTTGTAAATGATATTGAAAGCTCGGTGATCTCAATATATTTCTCAAATTCAAGTCATAAATGTTATCTCAGTTGTTAGCACCTGTTTCCTCCCAATTTCTCAACTCCTAGCACCGCCTCCGTCTCCGTCTCGTAGTCCGTATCCAATTCCCGTTTTGTAGCACCAACTAATTCCGCGATAGCTCCAGCTCGACGACAACCTATGTTATGTGCGCGGCGTCCAGGTATTTCTTCTTCCGGAGCTTGTAGACACGCCCGCGACTGTCGTCGGCGCTGGCGTCCAAGTGCGTTGACAGCAGCGCAGCTCGCGGCAGCGGCGGCGGCGACGTCGACGTCGTGGTGGCGACTGCTCCGCTGGGCGCTCGCGTCTCGGAAAAGTTCTCTATGCCGGCCGGCGCCTCCAAAATTCGACGCACGCCTCAACTACAACTGCTGACGTCGCACTCTTGATGCTCCTCCTTTAAACCCTGTTTCGAAATCCTTTTCGAAATCCGATTCGATGTGGAGCACCTGCAAGAGGTCGAAGAAGAAGCAAGGATACGATCTTTAATTAGGAACAATGCTACAGAAAATTCACAAATAATAAGTATTTCCTTACGGGTTGGTGTTTTATTTTTATATTTTAGAACAGGATATTTTTTTCTATATCTATGAGAGTTGCTTTTAAAATAATATTTATATTACTAAATTAATCCTATTTTTAAGTTGAAGTTAAGAGAGATTACTTCTTTAATTTAATCAGAAATAAAATGTATTTTCTTATAGGTCGGTGTAATATTTTTATATTTTGAAACTGTTGAGTTTTTCTATATAAATGAGAGTTGCTTTTAAAATATTTATATTACAAAATTAATTCTATTTTTATACCCTTGCAGGGTATTATAATTTCAGTCAAAAGTTTGCAACGCAGTGAAGGAGTCATCTCCGACCCTATAAAGTATATATATTCTTGATCAGCATCAACAGCCGAGTCGATCTAGCCATGTCCGTCTGTCCGTCTGTCCGTTTCTACGCAAACTAGTCCCTCAGTTTTGAAGCTACCTGAATGAAACTTTGCAGAATTTTTCTATATACTCTCACTCGGACATAAGTCGAAACGAGCCGGATCGGACGACTATATCATATAGCTGCCATACAACCGATCCTTAAATTTGTAGAAAAAAAAATTATAACTTGACTGTTTTTTAACATATCTTAATCAACTCTCGGTTATGAGCTTTCTATATTGTTTCAGATTTTTAGATTTCATTTTATAAAAATCGGACGACTATATCATATAGCTGCCATAGAATTGGTCGCGAAATTAAAAAAAAAAATCATAACTTTGTCAGTTTTCAACATAATTTCTTTTACTTTGAGATACTAGTATTTCATAATTTTTTAGAATTTTGTTCTAAATTTCATCAAAATTGGACCACTATATCATATAGCTGCCATACAAACGATCGGTAAACGTGGAGAAAAAATATATTTAACCTTACATGTAAAAACGTAAACCTGTAAAAATAAAATGAATATGAAAGTAGTTCATATTATATTATGTATATTGGGATAGATTATAATTTATACAATTGGAATCTGCAAGGGTATACCAACTACGGCGTGTCGAAGTTAGCTTCCTTTCTTGTTATATTTTAAACTTGTTAATTTATTTTCTATATCTATTTAAGTTGCTTTTAAAACATTAATATTAAGAAATTAACCCTATTTTTAAGTTAAACTTTAGACAAATTACTTCTTTAATTTAATCAGAAATTAATCCCATTTGTAAGTTAAAGTTAAATTAGATTACTTATTTAATTTCGGGACCAGCAAAAGAACACTTCTTAAGATCAAGAACCACTGGAAAAATTCCATAAAACCTGAAGTACTTTTGCTTTGCCTTTAGTCCCTTAGAACCTCAATCTCAAAAACCCATAAATAAAATGCAAAAATATAAATAAAGCAAACGAATCAGATCAGACAGGATCAGAATAAATTCCTATTTAAACTTTAGTACAAAAAATGTAATTTAACAACTTATAAAGCTAAAAAGTCCCCTGCAAGTGCAGGCTTTAAAAAATTCCTGGAAAACCGGCCCCAAAAACAAGTGTTTTGATTTAAAGCTAATAAACGTGCTTTTGCAGCTTAATTTATTAATAAAAAACCAAAGGCAAACACTTGAAATATCTGGTAAAATCTAGTTCCTGGAAGCAGCACATTCTCGTCTGGAAAGATATATAGACTATAGACTGGGGAAACAGGAGCCGTCAATTCAGGGTCACTGAATCAATTAAATGTTTAGCAATTCGCGTGACGCGGATCCGCCCACACCTTGCCACCTCCTCCCTCCTCCCTCCTCCCCCTTTGGAAAATTGACACCCGCCAATGCATTTTCCCCCCTCACTCTTGATTAGCCATTTGTGTAATTAAATGTCTTTATCAAATAAAAACCACCTCCTTTCTTCGAGCCGATATTCTCCTTAAATATTCCACTTGAATATTCTCGAGGCGAAAGTACATCTTGTTTGCACTATTTTCTACCTTTTTTTTATCTATTGATTTTCGATTTTCACTTTATGCTCACATTTTTAATACAAAAAAAAAAAGAGGAAAACCCCGAAGCAATTAAATATTGATTGGCAGGAAAATGATTGCAAATTAAGGCGTCAGCAGCAGCAAAAGTGATATATAACCATCGAAGAACATGGAAAAGTACGTTAACATTTTGCAGATATAAAGGTATAAAAAACCAATCGATAATGAAGGCTTTATAAAAAATAATTGCAGGCCAATGGAACTCTGTGGCAGTGATTTAAAGGTCTGAAAAAACACTGTTGAAAGATTTTAAATTTAATTTATATAATTGTTATATATTATTAGAATAAAACCAGTGCGCATAATGCTTATATATTCCAAGACAAGTAGCAGACTTAAGAATAGATTTTATATATTTTTCAAAGGGAAAAATTGACATAATATCGAAATTATATCGAAAATATCATGTTGGGGATATATCAAAATTTTAAGTATCGAAAAATCGCATTTAACGTTAAAATGTGGAAACAATATCATACCAAAAATATCATATCGTGGATATATAGAAATTTAAAGTATCGAAACATCGCAATTAATCTTAAAATATCGAAAAGTAATGCATTTAACATTTAAATATCAAAACATATATCTTTTAACATTAAAATATGTAAATATGTCACATTTAACATAATAATATAGAAACAATATTATAACGAAGATATCAAATCGAGGATACATGGAAATTTAGAGCATCGAAATATTGTATTTAACGTTAAAATATCGAAACACACCGCATTTAACATTAAAATGTCGAAACAATATCACATCGAATATATTATATCGTGAAAAAATGAAGTTTAAAGTAGCGAAATATCAAATTAAACATTAAAATATCTAAACATGTCACATTTAACATTAAAATATCGAAACTAATCGAATTTAACATAAAAATATCAAAATATATCGCATTTAACATTAAAATATTTATATAATCACATTAGCATTACTATATTTTCCATTTAACAAATATTTCAAATTTATTTACAACACTTTCTCAAGTAATTATAACATCACGATCCGAATTTAATAGGTATTCGGGTTGCACTTTATTATGTTGTCTTTATTTTATATGGCTTCAGGTATTCGTAAACAAAAAATAAAGGTAATCGCAAGGCAGGTGTCGAAAAGTAATTAAGATAAGAACCTTGAAACTTTGCACGTCTTTAAGAAAGTAACACATTAAATATGGTTTTACAGATTCTCGGGGTTATTGCTCGATTTAAAGCGCGAATGTTTTCGCATAAAAACACTCACTTGATCTTGGAGAGTAACACTTTTTGTAGTTTAATGACTTGAAAAATATATAGAGGAACACGAAACCCAGACGAGAGGGTTATAAACTAAATTGTTTTCCTATCGATTCATGAATTGCTTTGAGCCAGATTAACACGACTGATGTGAAATAATATTTGGGAACCAATAAAGCCAAATATGATTTTAATTGACAGTTTTATAATCCGCAAAGAGAGAGAGATAAAGGTGCACACAATCACACTCTCCAAGTTGTAGACACACAGGTGCAAAAGGTGTCAAGAAGTCGTTCGACAGACGCAAGTAGGAGAAGCTTATCGCCAAGTTGGAACCGATAGGGGAACTCGAGCCATATATTTACGACAGACATAATGAGGGGGAACCATATAATAAGCCCCAGCCGAAGGCGATCACAACGAAAGCATTTCCACACCAGAGTTCCACAAGGTTAGAAACTAGAAACTTTTGGCTTCAATTCGATGACAGGCGATCCACGATCCACGATATATATACTACTATATATACCAGAACCAGAAACTTCCAGAACACAGACTTGACTCAGCTGAAAAAATTAAATTTTTGCATTGGTCATTGGCCTTTTTCAAGGAATATCAAGAAATATATACATGTATCAGAGAGATAACTTATCTAAATCGTGATACCTTTGCTCTCTCCCCTTCGTCATCGTCTCAACGATATTTCGATGGATGGATGGTCAAGTGTTCTCATTTCACTTTTTGATATTTTGTGATTCACGTGATTTGTTGAATCTGTCACAGATATATTTAGGCAGCTTGTTATCGCTCAAGATTGATCACTTGGAGAGTACCAAAAACACTTTTCAATTAGAGAAGTTGTACCTAATCTTATCTATCGAGTTTTTTTATGAACAATTTTGGTTTTTTTCAGTAAAGTTCTTAATATTGTAGAATTTGGACCCTGATTCTATTTTCATTTAAATAACATTAACGTTTCCTTACGAATTGACACATTTAAGTTCTATTTTGGGGATTGCGTGTTGAGTTCCCTTGATAAAATCTAATTCAACTAATTAAAGCAACTCGCTATTTCCAGATTTAACCGACATTTTTGCTTAGCATTTATATATTTAGTACATATGAACAGACGAGTGAGGACCTGATGCTCTTGGCCCTTATCTTATCCAAGATATATATGATGTTTTTCTATTTCTCTGACATCTATTTTTCATTTATCTTGCATTTGTATGATGCTGCAGATTCCAGATACCATACAGTGCCTTGTAACTGTCTTATTTAACATTTTAAAAAAATGTTGAACTTTTCAATGATACAGTTATGATTTTTAATAAAACTTATAAATGTAGATGTCGAAAAATAGTAAAATAGAAAAATAGTTTTTAAGATCTCGAGGTTAAACATCTCGATACTTGCTTATCATAATATTTAAGCAAATATTTGAATTTCTCATTAATATAGTTATGATTTTTTATTAAATCATTAAATACCAAAAATATCACAACATAAAAAGAATATCATAAAACAACAAAAATAAAATTTCATACCAAAAAGATCATAAATTAACAATAATATCATTGAACTTATAAATATAGATTTCGAAAAAGAGAATTATTCACATAAATTCATAAAAACTTTCTAAAAAATTTATTTTAAAAACCTTTTTTACCAAAAATCACAAAATTATATTCTTAATAATTATTTTGGTAATATACTAATACTACCTAACCCTGATAAAGCCCTGATAACTTATATTTCAGTTAAATTGAATGAAAATCTTGGAAGTCATTAGTTAACAAAGTTATAACCTTCCATTTATCTATCTTTCTCGTTTTGGCATTCACCAAAGATAGCTAGTGGAGTCTCGAACCTTGGTTTTAAGCTTGGGCCATACGGAAAACAAGCTTTAAATAATTTCTATATTATATTATGTTTAAATAATTTCTATCTGATGTTTAAATTATTCCAATATAATATTTTGAACCTTAATCAAGCTTGTATTATGTTTAAATAATTCCTCTTTTACTGTTTGTTTAAATAATTCCTATATTATATTATGTTTAAATAATTCCTATACTATAATTTGTTTAAATAATTCCTATATTATATTATGTTTAAGTAATTCCCACATTATATTTAGAACCTTAATTGTTTTAAAGCTAGAGCTTTAAAGAAATCCCCAAGAACCTTGTACCTCCACGCGACTATGGCTTTCTTTCTTTATACAAAGATTAAGACCTACTTTATAGCTCTCTTGATATCTTTAATTTTCTTACTCTCCCTCGATATACTGGTTCCAAAGTCTCTCCCCCTCGTTTACAAGCCCCGGTGTTATCGCACTTAACGTGGCTACTATCTGCATTAAATTACACAACTAATGGCGGGGTAAACGTAAATACACGCTCCGGAAAATTTATATTTATAGACGGGGCAGTATTTGTGTTATCATTATGATAGAATTTGCATAGAGTGGAGAGGATTTTTTTTTCGGGCATTGATAAGGTGGTGACCGAAATGAATTCTCGATGACATCCGACGATGGGTGGAAAATTAACGGAGCCGAAGCTCAAGTGCTATGTATATTTCAAGTGCTTCGATGCGAATCGGACGTCAGCTATGGCCTTGAAGGGGCGACCTCCCGATCTGGGTGTGCCAAGGGGCGTGGCCAACGGACAGTTATGTGTGTGTTCCCATGCAGATAAAAAAGAGAGGGGAAAAAAAGAACATTATAATCAAGAATGTTTCCATTATCAATCACTCCCTGTGACTTTAGATCGGATTGTCAAGTTGTAGTTTGAAGTTTAAAGTTGCCATGATTTCTAGAAGGACTTATAAGATCATGAGTCAGAGGAGTAAATCTATATAATAGAATCTTTTTAAATATAATAATGTAAAAACTCCCTTGACTTTAAGTCTATATAATAAAAGTCTATATAATACAACATTTCTTTCTTTCTTTATAATAATACAAGTTATCTATTATCAATCACTCCCTTGACTTTAGATCGGATTGTTAAGTTGTAGTTTGAAGTTTAAAGTTGTCATGATTTCTAAAGGAACTTTAAGATCATGAATCAGAGAGTAATTCTATATAATAGAATCTTTTTTTATGATAAATAATACAATTTATATATTATCAATCACTCCCTTGACTTTAGATCGGATTCTTAAGTTTTAGGTAAAGTTTAAAATTTTCATGATTACCAGAAGCACCTTTGAGATCATGAGCCAGAAAGTTAGTCTATATAATACATCATTTCGTTATAATAATACAAGTTATATATTATCAAATCACTCCCTTGACTTTAAATCGGTTTGTCAGGTTTTAGTTGAAGTATAAAATTTCCAGAAGCATGAGATCATGGAGTCAGAGGAGTAAGTCTATATAATAGAACCTTTTTTTTATAATAATACGAGTTATATACCACTTAAAATAAACCTTTTTTTTAATGGAAATCTCATATTTTGTTCCATTTTCATTATTTTTTCAATACTATCAAAACCACAATTGTTTAATGTAAACAAATGACCACTTCTTGATTGTTTCCTGTAAATTCCCTGCTCCTTATCGATACGTCAGCAATTCCACTTAGTTGATATCGGAATCCGGAGCTGGGAGCTTATCTGGGGACGCTTCTGTTGATGTCCAACTTCGGATCAATGCCTCACTCTCTCTCTTTCTCTCTCTCTCACTCTCTCTCTCTTTCTCTCTGGGTGGCCGTGCGGAATCAGCGAATTTATGCGGGTCGAAAGTGACCGTGAAATGGTCATTGTAAGTCTGAGTGAGGGACAGACCGAAATACTTCACGATAAATATTGTAAATGTGGTTAAGTAATTGCATTGGCCGATAGCCCAAGTAGGCAAACAATATAACAGAAAAGTGCACATAGAAAAAAATCAGCTATTAAAAGTATTCCCAAACAAAAGCCTGAAAATTTACTTTAATCATACAGAAATAAATTTACAATTCTAATCTAAAAATTATTAATCGATTTATAGTTAAGTTTAGGCTACATGAGAACTATTTTTGGCATCAAATAAGCACTCAAAAATTTCTCCCAGTGGCTGCTAGCGGAACAAGGATTCCAGAAGCGGATAGTCAAGCTCCTGCGACGGACAGCTCTTGGCCACCTATGTATGACCTCATCCATTCATCAAACGCGTTATCCACCAACTGGCCGTCCAACTAGCATTATATATGGGCAAGTCAACGTTGACGAGGCGGCGGCAGGAGCAACAGGAGCTAGTCTATCGACCAAATAACAAATAACCTACACACCGAGTCTCAGCCCCAAAGTTGGGCAGGTGCGGGGGGCACGTGGGTTCTATTGTTGTGAGCCAGACAAGTGCAATATATGAACATGTAGTGGAGGTGGGATATTATTAATAACCAGAAACATTAACTATCAACTCGAAGGGGGGTATAAAAACGGGATAAAATAGGGGGATTTACTTAAAATAACAGAAATCCAGTAAAATTCTCTTATACCAATGGAAAAAGCCATACAAAAAGATAATTATGTTTATTCCTTAGAAGAGAACTAAATATAGCAAACTCTCTCTTTAGAACTCCCTTTTACCGACATGTTTTACCTTGTCCAACAGATGGCGTCCCATTGCCCCGTTATCTTGTTATCAATGTTTTCTTCCTTTGCTTTTCCCCATCCCACCATGTTTCTTGGTCACGCGAGATTAACTAAACGGTAATTCGCATTTAAAGGGTATTAGGATTTGTCGCTACAGCAGCTGTTTTGCTGTTGCTGGAGCAGGAAGAGAAACCGCAAGAGAAGCGAAAAAGAATGAAGCAAATCAATAAAATATATTTTTTTTTTGCTCTCCAAGTGCAGGGTCGCGCACACACAAACAGCTGACCTTCACACTGCACCGAAGGAGAGTGAGAGCGAGGGAGAGCGCAAGAGTGCGGCACGTGAACAGCAAATAAGAGGAGGACTGTTAAATGATGATTAACTGAAAGAGCAGAGACAATAATTTTTTAACTCACTGTCCCTTCTCTCTATCCCCCTCTCTGTCTCGTAAGTGCTCTTTACTCCCGCTCGACCATTTGCATTTGTTGCCTTTTTAATTTGATTTTTTTTGTTGTGTGTTAACACATTTGTGGGACGGCGGCCGGCTTTGTTGTTTTTGTTGTCGTGTGTTTGTTTTTTTCCGCGACAGACATTTTTAATAAGCAACGCACACACATGCACACACATACACACCTAATTTGCGCATGTTTTTAATGTGTTGTGTGTGCTGTTTGCAGCTGTGTGTGTAGCGGAGTTTTTGTAAGTTTCCGTCTCGACTCATCTTCTAAAAATTTACCTGTTGATTTACTCAGTCTCCTTTGATCGTCGCTTTCTGCCGCTGTCCTCCACCAATTAGGCGCAACTCCCCTCGCAATGATTTATTTAAGCTAATTGAGATGAATCCGCATTTAAGTATTTACGCACAACTTTAACTTTGACTCGCATTTGCTTTTGCGCTCCTTTTCTCACACACAACAACACTGACGACAGGAACGCATTTGCAGGCAACGAAAAAAAAAGACAACAAACGACGAACGGAAAAAAATAAACACGAAACTTTGTGAAATCTCTTTGCGGCAAGAGAAGAGCGGGGAAGAAGAGCGGTACGCACTTTAATTTAGATTTCTTCTGCTGCAACAATAGGACCGCACTGACAAAATACAAATATCCACTCAGCGTTGCTAATTTAGCGGGTTTTAGTAGCAAAATGCGGGATTATTTGTAAACTAGCAGCTAGCGGGAAATGTATTTTTCCAAGCCAAATTCGCGTTATTTTAGCTATTTTTGTAATTGTTCACGTATTTATTATTTTATTAAAATATATAATATATTCGCTATACTCAATATTAGTGATTTATAATCCGAAATCGATTAAATCATATTGTTAAATAAACATAGCGGGAAAGTTAAGGTGCTTCAAGTTAAGACCGGTCTAGCTTATTCTAGAGCTCATCACTGAATACTAAAAGTGATTTCGTTTGGTGCAGAAAAAATACAGAAAGTGTTACCGTAATCTGGGTGATAAGAAGAAGGATAATTTTTGAATATATTTTTAAAACGAATTTTTCAAACGTTTTTATTGCCTTTCATTGTTTGTCCCAGGCGATCGAGATAGGCGATCTTGTTGTTAATTTAAATTTCAAATCAACCCTTAAATGCTGTAAAAATTCTGGAATTTTTAAAACATTTATTTAGTCTATTTTAAAGTTTAATAATTTATGTATTCATTTAAAAATATTTATTTTAATATAATGGGAGAGGCTAAAAGACTGACTTTGCAAATACAATTAACAATTACAGAGCTTTGCGAGTGAAATTAACAATACGAGGCAAACAGAATTTTTGTCAGAAACGTAATCCGACTAAGATTTTTTTCACTGCAACTGGTCACACTAAAACTACGTGATGCGACCTTCTGACGTGAGCCAGCGTTGCCAGACTTTTGAGCCTCTAGCCACAGCGCTGCCATTAGATCGTGCCACCGATTAATCGATAAGCCGAGCCGCCCCGTGTAATCGTTTTAAGCGTCGTTGCTTCTTGCTAATTTTTCTTGCGAAAAAGTGTGGGAAATATAAGAAAAACTATGAACATTTGACGGCCGTCAAAACTGTCCAAGTTTCGGGAACAAGGGAAACCGGAATTCCAATGGTTTAGAAGTAAACCCGCAGCACAAAACTTTTTCCTCCCAACCCGGGACTCCTCTCTTTGTACGTGTGTTTGTTTGCGCGTGTGTTTGCCTCTGTGTGTTAGAGAGTGTGTGTGTGTGTGTGTGTGCGTGCGTGCCAAGAGAGTGTGTGTGTGCGTGCGTGTGTGTATGTGAAGAAAAAGCCGCACACTGCAAAAAAAAGGCGATTAGACGGTAGAAAAACTTTTCATTTTCCCCAACGGTCGAGAATAACCGCTAAAATTGTGGAAAAACAGGAGAAAACCCCGAAGCGGAAGAAGAAGACTGCAGCCAGTAAAATGTCTGCAGTTTATTCGCCGCAACCGCCGCAGCAGCAGCAGCAGCAACTGCAGCCGCAGCAGCAGCAGCAACCCCCGCCACAGCAACAACAACAGCAGCAGCAGCAGCAGCAGCAACCGCCCCCGAACAATGCCCCCAATCAACAGCCTCCTCCTGGCTCCGGCGTGGGCCCCGGCGGGGGAGGAGGCGGCGGCGGCGGTGGCCCAGGAGGCGGAGGCCCGGGCGGCGGCGGCGGCGGCAGCATGTTGCCGATGGGAATGCAGCAGCAGCAACAACAGCAGCGACCACAAATGGGCGTTCCAGGCTCACCCGGCAGCATCATCTCTGGCGGCGGCGGCGGCGGCGGTGGCGGCGGAATGATGGTCACACCGCCGTCCACGCCGCGCGGCTCGAACGTGGTGCCGCCGCAGGTCAACTCGGCGCAGATCCAGAAGATGCTCGACGAGAACTGCGGCCTCATCCAGACCATCCAGGACTTCCAGAGCATGGGCAAGGCGCAGGAGTGCATGTCCTACCATGTGGCCCTGCACCGGAATCTGGTCTATCTCGCCCAGCTCGCCGATCCCACCATGAATATCTCCCAAATACTGCCGGTGGGTTAGATAAAATGAAGAGAAAATATAATCAAGACAGATTATTAAAGTCATGAATTTGTAGGATAAACTGAATATTTAGCTTTTTGTTTGTAAATTTAGATTTACATTTATAAAATGTATGTTTACATTTATATTTACATTTTTAAATGTGAAGAATTATGAGTTTTGCTTGGAAATTATATGGAAACTCTATAAGAATTGTATATAAATAATATAGTTTTGAGTTCCAACATAAACTTGACTTTATAGAGAAACTTGTCTGTTAATTACTGTTAATTAATTCAAGTAATTGCTTCAACATTAAGTTACTTGGATATTATAACTTAATTAGTACTTTTTAGGGTTGAATATATTAAATATTAATATTTTTTTAATACTTTTCTATAAGAAAAAGTTAACTTAGACTTGGTTTAATACCACCAGAAATCGGTATTTCACAATGAAACGAATTATAAAGAATTTTTTCACAAAGAACTCTTATAGTTAAAGTTATATTTAAATTTAATGAATGCTCTACTGAGGAGAAAATGCAGAAAAATAAAGAATTTCTTTAAAAAATAGAGATTTTGATGCAAAGAAACTTAAAGTTATAATATATAAAATGGTTTTAATATTCTGTCAATGATTTACTTATCAATTTCATTAAATATTTGCCTTTTAGATCATTAATAATGTGAAATTAATTTGAATTGTATTAAAAAACATAAACTATTAAACATAGACTTATTTCTTTATTGATAAAATACGCATTAAGTTAAAACATAGACTTGTTTCTTTCTTAATAATAATGATCCTTATGCTAAAATCAATTTTATGATAAACTTTTTACCAGTAACACATTCACATTTTGCTAAAAATCTATATAAATAATTCCAAAATCCATCAAAAATCAATCACATTTTGCAAAAAATCTATATAAATAATACCAAATCCATATAAAATCAAGCAATATTCTTTCATAAAACTATTATTATTATTTCATTGTAATACAAAATTAAATTTATAAATTACAATGTGTTCAAACCAGAGTCGCTCTGGTCTTCAGACTGTCCTTAAAAATAATCTTAAATTCCTCAATTTCTAATGTAAAAAATGAATAACTAAAAACAATTGCTTCCCTTGCAGCCACCGCACATCCTCCAGACGCAGGCCATGCAGCAGAGCGGCCAGCAGACGCCGCCGTCGGGACCGCATGGCATGCTGGGCGGGCCGCCGCCGCAACAGCAACCGGGACAGCAGGGTGCTCCGCCGCAGATGGGGATGCAGCAGCATGGCGGCGATCCGCAGGGTCCGCCCGTCCAGATGACGCCGTATGGAGCGCAACAGCAGCAGCCGCAGCCACATCCCGGCCTGCCGCCCAACGCCCAACAGCAGCAATCTCAGCAGCAGCAACAGCAGCAGCAGCAGCAGCAACAACAGCAGCAGCAGCAGGCTGCAGCGGCGGCGGCGGCAGCAGCTGCGGCAGCGGCAGCCGCTGGTCAGCAGCAGCAGCAGCAGGGACCGCAGGTTAGCCAGGCGGGGCCGCAGTCGCAGCAGCAGCAGCAGCATCCCGTCTACCGCAATGCCCAGGGTCAGGGGCAACAGCCGGGTCCGGGACAGGGACCGGGACAAGGACCAAATCCGAATGCAGCGCCCAGTAAGTGTAATGTCAATCGAGATCAAAGGCAAGAAGATGAAGTGGCAACGTGGATGAGTTATGTGCTGGAGGAGGGTTTTGTTAGGCAAGATTTCTAGCAAGTTTCAAGATTTTTGAAGCCGATTGATCACTAATTACACTACTTCACTTATTTATTTATTTGTTAATAAATAAAAGCAGACTCATTTCGATTCTCCTCAAGAAGTAACTAGACTTTCAAGCCTTGCAAGTTTAAATTGAATTTTAATTCCTCACTAAATTAACACTTTAATTAAATGTAAATTTCTTCATTTACCTTCCCCGCCTTGCAGATCAACAGCGTCCCAACAATGGACCCCTGCCAGGACCCCAGAATCCCCAGCAGCAGCAGCAGCAGCAGTCCGGCTCACAGCAGCCGCCCAACCAGCAGCAGAGCGGTCCTCAGCCCGGTGCCGGCGGACCTGGTGTCCCGCCGCCGCAGAGCCCCTATCGCGTCAGTTACCAGCAGCAGCAGCAGCAGCAGCAACAACAGCAGCAGCAGCAGCAGCATGGCCACTATCCCGGCTATCCGCCGCAGCCGCAAACCCAATACCAGCCACAGCCCGGCGCCTATCCCTACGGACCGCCCACCCAGGGCTATGGACCGCCGCCGCCAGTGCCGCCGAATGCCGGCCAAGGTGGCTATCATCATGGTCCCGGTGCGGCAGCGGCAGCAGCTGCAGCCGCAGCAGCAGCCGGAGCCGGCGGACATGGCTATCAGCCGAATGCCGGTGGTCCGGGAGGTCCGCCGCCTGGCGCATATCCACCGCCGCCGGGTAGCCAGCAGGTGCCGCCTGTCCCGGGACAGCAGCAGCAGCCGCCGCCGCAAGGGCCACCGCCGCCGGGCCAGATGTACGGACCGCCGCCCACCGGCGGACAGCAGCAGCCGGGACCGCCGCCCCAGAGCCAGTACGGTCCACCGCCGCCACAGAACTCAGCGGGTGGCCCACCGCCGCCCATGGGCTATGCGGGCTATCCCCCGCAGCCCGGGCAGTACGGTCAGGCGGGAGCGGGCGGAGGACCGCCGCCACCTGGCAGCTACGGACCCCCTCCGCCGCCCACGGGCAGCGGCCAGAGTCCGTATCAGGCGTATCAACAGCAGCAGCAGCAGCAGCAGGCGGCTGGTGGCGGCGGCGGGGCTGGAGGACCGCCGGGCAGCAGCTATCCGGGCGGACCGCCCAATAGTGTGGCTTCGGTGCCACCTCCACCGCCGGGTGGCGCCTACAGCAGCACGGCGCCGAGTCAAACGCCACCGCCGCAGGCGGGCAGCGCTGCCGGAGGAGCCGGTGGCGGCAACCAATCCAATCCCAATGGACCCAATGCACAGCAACAGTCGACGCCGCCGCCGCAGGGCGGAGCTGGTGGCGGGGCAGGTGGCCCCACGGGACCCGGCGGATCTGCTGGCCAGCAATATGCCGCCGGACCGCCGCAGCAGCAGCAGCCGGGCGTCGTTGTGTCCGGTGTGGCGCCGCTGCCGACGCAAGTCCAACCGACAACATACTCGACGCCGGGCAACTACAACCAACAGCCGGGCGGAGCACCGCCGCCGCCCAACCAGCAGCAGCAGCAGCAGGCACCGCCGGCGGGCTCTGGAGGATCCGGCGGAGCTGGAGGTGGTGGTGCCGGTGGAACAGGAGGTGCACCCAATGCCCAGCAGGGACAGGGAAGCCAACAGCAGCAGCAGCAACCGCCGCCGAATGGTGCAACGCCGCCGATGCCGCCGAATCAATATCAACCGGCGCCACAGCCAGGAGCTCCCCAGAATCCGTACGGTGGACCACCACCGCCGCCACCACAGGGCTATGGTCCTCCGCCGCCGGGCAGTGCCTATCCCGGCCATGCCTACCATCAGCCCCCGCAGACGGCGGGCTATGCCCAATATCCGCCCTCGCAGGGCTATCAGGGCTACAGGCCCGCCGGCGCTCAGATGCCGCCACCGGGCGCACCCCAAGGACCGCCGCCATCGGGCGCCTATGGATACTATGGCCAGCAGCCGCCTCAATGAGGCAGGGAATCCCTATTGCCGCCGCCCGGCTTCATCCATCCCAAGTGATTCGTGTCGCGATTCGCTGGCTGAAGCAGACAGAACTAGCTCCGGAGCGAGGAGCGCAACTTGAGAGCAACTGGATGGAGCACAAGGCGTGGGCAGAGGGAGAGCAACGATAACTAAGATTCTATATATCAACGAGAAGGAAAAGAGAAGCGAAGTCAAGAGGAAATGTATCAAAAGAGAAGGAGCGCAGGACAGCTGAGAAAGAGAGCATGAGTTTAGAATTAGGATTAAAGCAAATAGAAGAAATAAGAGAGAAGTGCGCGTTGCAAGACTTCAAGTAGAAGAAAGAGAGCAAAGTGAGCGTAAAAGAGAGAAAAGTTGCATACGAAGTACGAAGAGAAAGTCCAACCGAGAGCATAAAAGATAGATAAACAGGAGAAACCGCAGAGATGAGGCAGGAGCAAGCGAAGAACAAGAAAGGGTCGATATTAAAGAGAATTCTGGGAATCCAGATCAAGAAGGCGGCTCTGAATTTGACACATTTTACGCATGTATTTTGAGGCGCTCAAAGCGAATCTGAAGACAAGAATAAGTAGAAGGAAAGAGAGGAAGAGAAGGTTAAGCCAGAATAAGAGGATTCGTGATTAGTTAGTGATTCGTGATATGATATATATGTAGCGCCAGGACCTCAACAATTGACATCTGTGTAAACTGGTTCCCCCGCCTCCTTAAACTATATTTTTCAGCTTCTTGTAAGCAAAAACCCATTGCCAATCGATCGACCCTTTGTCCTACTACTATATATAAATAATTCTCTCTTAAAAACAATAAAAACAGAAACAAGAAAAGGAAACACACTCTTCTCCGTAAACGATTTATGCATAAACATAAATATATAGATTCTAGATAATTAATTGTAAGCAACAGAATTAGCAAACATGTTTTTAAACATAAAATACCACAACAGACTATTTAAACAATTTTACTTATTTTTTTTTTTTACTTGCAATAGGGTTTTCTTTTAAAATATATATTTTTTTTTTGTGTTGTGCGTGCATGTTTCGTAAGTAAAGAATTGTAATTTGTAAAATCAACGTATATGTATATTTATAAATTAAGCTTAAATTTACTATTTAAAGTAAACTATCGGAGAGCCAGCAGCAGCAGCAGAAATCATGAATAAACTTTACACTTTAAACAAAATAATACTTGAAATATATTCCATGATTAAGAAACAAAGAAAGAAAACTCAAACATGAAGCACAAAAATTGAGGGAATAATTTGAAATAATAAATACTAATATTCACTAGAAAAAGAGAGAGAGCGTAACAAAGTTAATTCTTCGGCTTTCGGGAAGTTAATATTTTTGGAGATCTGTGAGCTGTAATAATTCCGAAAAACATTGTTACACAAATTATTACAATTATTTGCCAGCGCACAAAGTAGAAGAAAAGAGTTCCAAATCGATGATATCTAAATTATTTATTCCAATAAAAACCCAAGTTATTTAAGGTTAGTTAAAATATTAACACATAAAGAAGCTAAGTAACGATGAAATTATTATTTTGGAACGCCAGAGAGGGAGAGAGCAGAGAGAGAGAGAGATCTTTCCGCTTGGATATTTCCCGAAAGTTCGTTCCACTGGAAAATAAACTTGTGTGAAAAATGATAAGAATCTGGAAACAGTAGCTGTCTCGCTCTAGATCAAAGTGCAGCCTATATTTCTGGCCTGCTCTAATCCGATCTGATTTGAAATCTTATTTGATTTCATATTCGATCCACATCGAGAGAAAGATAAAGAGAAACCATTTAGAGACATGTAAAATGTATGTTTATCAAATATAGCATTTAGAAATCTCTATTTTCCAAATGCGAAACAAACAAAATAAATAATAAAACCAAACAACAAAAAAAATTGAAAAAGTTATGAAAACAAAAGGAAATCTTTTTCTTGCTGGGAAATAAATGGGTAATAAGGAATTTTGGGATGACTTTGGGTTGTAAGTGAATGAGAAAGCTTGCTAAAATATCGCAAATATCGTTAATCGGAATTTAAAATATCGAAAATAATAAAAAAAAAGGAATTCAGGGATGATTTTGGGTTGTAAATCAAGGGGAAAGGTTACTAAAATATCGAAAATGTCATCAAGTTTCGTTAATCGGAATTTAAAATATCGAAAATAATTATTTTATATTAAAGCTTTGATTTAATGACCAGTTTATTTTATTTATTTATCTTTTTTACTGTGTTTAAGTATTAAACACTTTTAGAAACAGCGTTTGTTTCTTTTTCATATTAAATAATTGTGCTTACGATTTAATCGATGTTATTTTCTTAAAAATCGAAGCATTGCGAATCGAAAAATCATTTTTTAAAACTTAATTTTTATTTTATTGTTTCTTGGCACAAATTGATATATCAAACATAATTATTAAAAATTAATTTTAATTAAAATTATTTAAAATATAATATGATAACTTTATTTGATCAATATTCCTTATTTACCGATCATATTTCAACCATTCATTAAAAATCTTAAATTGTTAATGCCTTTCAAAGCCTTTCTTTCAACCAAGTTTAAGTTTTTCTCTCGCACAGTTCGATATTTCAATATTCATACCGAATTATCTCACATATATATATCGCCATTAGAGCTAGATAGATATTATTTTCTTAAAAATCGAAAATAATCGAAGCATTGAAAATCGATTTTTTCCCAGCTTTGATCTTCAAGTTATAAAATCGAAATCAAGTTAAAGATCTTTAGAATATCGATATCTTTCGTTATTCGTTGTTCGTATGAACTCTACAAATTTCCGCAAATAAATATAAAAATCGCTTAAATTTCTTTGTTTTACAATTATAGTTTTTATTGGAACCTCTTAGACATATGAAAGTGGGAGCTTATCACGACTCCAGTGGCTGTTGACTCATGTACCGCACCTCCTCCTAGTCATTCTCCTCGAGATCTTCGAGCAGCGGCTGATCATCAGAGGATCTTGTGTCTGACTCCCTCGGTGGTGCATCTCCCGCTGATCCTAATCCTTCTCCCTCTCCTGCTCCTGCTGCTCCCTCTCCCTCTCCCTCAGCTGCTGCCTGATTACGCCGAAACACCTTGCTCAGCAGCTTCTTGATAAAGTTCTTTGGCGTTGTGGTCGTGGGCTTGCCCACGATTATCATCTTGGTGGCCACACTGTGGATGGGACCAAAAGCGAGTGCCACCACGGTGCAGGCCAGGCAGATGACATTGTACGGCATGCTAAAGTCCGGCGTGGGCAGCGAAACAATTAGCGCCTCCGTGTGCAGGCTGAGCACATAGCTGGGTCGGGTGGCATTGAACGAGTCCTCGAAGAGATAACCCTCGACCGGGAGAGCGGTGTAGTTCCTGCCCATCGGCAGCTGGCTGGAGACGAGCGCCGATCCGATGTAGTGGCCATGATTGGCATCCGGCGGATACTCGAGCCACTTGAGCAGCAGATAGTCCACGTCGATGGTGATCAGAGCGGACGTCTGTCCCGGCAGCAGGAAGCCAATCTCCAGATGCGACGGCAGCTCGCGCTGCTTGCCGGGCTTGTAGTGGAGCAGCTTGAAGGGAATCCTTTGGCGTCCGTACTCGTTCACGCGCTGCGGCTTCCGGCGCACGGAGAGCGTGTGCAGATATCCGTGGACATACCACGGTATCACCTCCTGCACCAGTATGGGCAGAGCATCGTAATGCGAGTTCGTGATCTCCGTGGCAATGCGCCCACGCTCCTGGCCATGGCCCAGCAGATACCGATGCACGGTCAGAGGCGGCTGTGTGGGCTTCGCAGTATTCCTTCGCTTATTCTCGCTCTTTGGCGACAGCCAGGCGACGTTGAAGAGCCGCTCGCCGTGATCCTTGAACTGTTCGTGCATATCGTAGACGCCATAGATGGCCGTATGCCCGCCCCGGGTGCTCCTTAGCTCATCGTTCTCGGGGCTGGGCGGCGGCACCAGCTGGTAGCGTTCGCCCTGCTCATTACGCTGGACATACATCTTGGAGCTCTCGGCCAGCTCACAGTAGCCGTTCAGGCCCATGCCAAAGAGCCGGCGCAGCGAGAAGTCACTGTTGCTGCTGCCGCTGCTCAGCTCGAAGAGGCGCAGATCGTACACCAAGTTAGCTGTCTGCGTCAGTTCCACAATGCAATTATCCTCGTTATGATCCTCGCACAGCGTGCGCACCTTCAATCCTAAAGAATGATACTTGGTGTTGTGCACGTGGCCAGAGTTGAGCAGCGAGGCAAAGCCGGAGGCACTGCCGCACGGCAGGAGCTTCTTCCAGGGCGTCAGATTCTCCGTGCAAACAATCTCGCGCGGCAGAGCCGAATATCGTACAAAGTTCTTCCTGTTGGCAGCGGGCATGAACTGCGGACGGAGCAGATGGCGCGGCGAAATACTGTTCGTCTTGTCCACAAAATTCAGGGAGGCGCACAGCACCCCCGAAAAGACATTGGCCAGCTGACTCCACTGATTGTTCACCTCGCTGTCGGTGAGATTTTGGTCGCCGCTGAACCAGGCCCACATCTCGGCACCGCTGGTTGCCTCCACGATGGGATAGCCCCAGGTCTCGTAGCGCCACAGGCCCTGGGTTAGCCCAATGTGCAGCTCCTTCACATCGAACTGCTGCAGCAGCTCGGCAATTACCCGCGGCGTCAACTGGGTGTGGTAAACTACAGGAAATAAAAGCGGATTTTAAGCCGGTTTAGAGATTTATTTAAAAAGATTGACTCACGATTATCCTTCTGACCGTAGTGCCAGCGAGTGGTGAACTGAAAGTACGTGTTGACATGGTCGCCGGCCAGCGGACGCACCACCAGCTCCTCGTAGAACCGCTCGTCATCCCTGCCCAGCGGCGACTTGGCCGTGCCGGCAAAAGCTAATGGAATAATGATTGCCAGCAGGAGCAGGGCAATGCTGCTGGGGCAAGGCCTCGGCCCGGCTGTGGCAGACCCAAATTTGCCCATTAACAGGCGATTCAATATATATTTTGTGTGTTAATTGAACACGATAATAAAAAACATAAAAAATAAGGGCGGCTATGGAACAGCTGGATCAGTGTTGCCAGATTTTTATTTGGATTTCTACCTAAAAAATCTCAAAATGTGTAAATTCCAGCTGACAGCGATGTGATGTTGCCAGATCGTTTTTATTGTAATTTAAATAAAACAACGAATTTGTATTTGTTTATTTTTTATTAATATTTTGAAGAGTACATATTTTAGTATAAATATATTTGTACTTTTATTAAACCACTTTTTACAGACATCGATAACGAATTGCGTATAAGATTTTAGCTATAAAAATATATCTTTTGAAAATATTGAAAAATATATAAAATTTTCAAAAAGTAGGCTTTTGTCAAATTATCTTTTTTTTGTGTGAAAACAATTAATAGAAATGAAAATCCACTCAAGCCATAAGTAGGCTTGTGTCACATAAATTAGTTGCAAATCAGATTTCTACGTCGACAGACCTGTGAGCACAGAAAATCAAGACGAGGAAAATAATTTTTAAAAAAAAAATCAAGCATATTGTGAGTTTTTATCAGAAGAATTGAGCTAGTCTTCAGTTCTTCTGCGAGACGCTCTCTCTTCATCAAGAAGATGCAGGCAAACTCGAAGGAGGTCGTTTGGTGAGCGAGTTTTAAATTATTTTAGTTATTAATTTATAGAAAATTCTACGCTTTGGTCAGTTTATAAATTTAATTCAAAAAGGCCTCGTTGCGAAAATTTGATATTAACTTTCCTAAAGGTCTTTGTTTTCGTAATGTAATCAAACACAATGCAGAAAATAATTCTGAAAGAGAAAATAAGAAATTTATTCGAATCGATTTGATGCTTAAATCGTTATTTATTAAGTAATTTAATAATGCAAATATTCATAAATATAAATAAGTTCAGTTATTAAAAAAATGATTGTGCAGGTTGTACGCCTCATCAACTTAAGCGCGATTATATTGCTACTTAATATTACGCGCTTGATCAGCTTCCAATCCTTTTCCAGTAACATTATCCAACATTATCTTAATACTGAAATGGAACTTGTAATAATTGCATTTATTTTGAAATTTTATTTCGTTTTGTTCAGCCAAGAGCCAGTGTTGCCAGATAGCTAATTTCGGCCGGATCTGGGCATACTAAAATCGTCCAGCAACCAGTGCTGCCCCAATAACAGCGATGAGCATACAGTGCAGCCCATGTTTTCGTTATTAATTAATTTGTTATAATTATTAATTTTTTTGTTCCTTCTCTCTAATTTGCGATTAAATCCCAAAATACGGCTATTTCTGGTAACTCCCCCCTTCTGTACGAAATAGTGTGACCGTCGCCCATCGGCCGTTCTCAGTGTAACGTCAGTGTGCCCCGTCGTCTGAAAGCCCTCGACGCCGAATCCCGACAAGTCGGTTTCTCCGCCGGGGCGGTCACATCGCCAGCTCTCGCTCAAAGTGAAACGCCAAACGACTTGAAAACGACGTGTGTGCTCAGACTTGTGCTCCCGAATTTATTTTTGGTCATCTACTACTGCCTCTGGTACTGATTCTGTACGATTAAAACTGCTAATGCAGCGACTGGCGCACGGCGGCTGGCGAACAATACGTTTTTAATTTTTATTGGGGCGAAAACGAGCAAGCAAGACCTTTTCAGCAGGCGAAATACAAAATGAACACCATGATATGCAGAATAATTTCGACAACATAAAAACAAAGGGGGGGGAAAAAGGGGAATCTTCGTAGATTATATTTGGCACATTTTTCGCAAAAACCATGGAGTTTAGCCAAACATTTCAGTTTTTGGTCATTTTTGTTTTTTGTTAGACCGTAGCGTAAACAGCGCAACGAAATTCGCGACACACGACGAAAGCAACAACAACTACTACAAACGAACGGCGGCGACGACGTCGCCAGGAAAGATTTTTACTCGCGTCGCGGTATACTTCAACTGTTTTTGAACTTTTATTGCGTGTTGCTCTGCTCTTGCGGGCGAAGCGACAAAACGCGCGCGGCGCCACAAAAGCGGCCAACGACGGAGTGGGAGCGAGAGCGGGAGAGCGTTGAGGCTCGCGCTCTCTTCGCCTACATGTACGGGGACGGGTGTCACGGTGTGCGTGTGTGCTTGTGCTGTGTTCGTCTCTGTCTTTGTCGGTTGCCGCGCGTTTCGCTCGTGTTTATCGCCGCCGCCGTGGACTCACACACTGAAAGCGGGCCGCAACCGCTGCCATTGCCAATGCCACAGCGAGCCGTTTTCGCCGCGTTCGTGCTCGAATCTCTCGCTCTCGCCCAATTCGCCCTGCCTGGTCTTGCTTGCTCTAAATCAATATTTCCTTGAAACCCATCTAGTTTGTACAAATAAACGAAAACTGAACAAAAGGCAATCAGAGGCGTAATTGCAAAAAAAATAAACAAACAAAAACACAAGTGACCCAACTTCAAAAAATCAAAGTTAAAAGACATCAGAATAACAAGCAGAAGAGAGCGGCGAAAAGTTAACGGCGAATACAGCGGCAGCAGCAGCGGAGCGCAAGCGAGTCGGCAGCAGAGCTCCGCTGCAAGGCAACGGGATAGAACGAGATAGCCAGCAGCCAAAGAGAGCGTCGCAAGGAGACAGAAGGGAGCAGCAGAAGCAACGAGCAAAGCCACAAAAAGAGAGCGCAGCGCGAGAGCACATTACGACGCGACCTACTGAAAAGGTGATTTTTTTCGTTTCATTCGTTTTACTTTATTTATTCCTTTACTCCCCTTAAATTTCTTTTTAGTACACTACATATTTAAAACATAATTGTACGCCTAGTTAAGCTTAGTATATTATTAAAATGCCAGTGAGAAAATCGTAATGTAACTTTGACTCTGCTCTCCTCTCGACTTCCTCTTGCTCTCTCACTCTCATTTCATAACTCGTTTTGCATACACTTCTCATTTTGTATTTTCGTGTTTCATTCTTGATTTCGTTTAAAAATCACATGTTCTTCTGTTTTGTTGTTCTTAATCAAAATTCAAATTAAATCATTTTCTTTTCTAACCAATTACGAGGAATTTAGATTTTTGCAGCTTTGTGGCTCACTTTCATTGAAACCACAAAGAGAAAGAGCGAGTGAGAGAGAGCACTTAACAGCAAATAGGGCTGTTGTTAACATATTTTTTTCAGCAGTGCGTAAAAAAACCAATAAATATTTAACAAAAAAGAGTTGCTCTTATAAAAAAAAAACAAACAAAATGTCTGCATTTCAATAATTTTGAGTACTTGTGGGCGGGATGACGTCACGGGCTGCTGCTTCTTTCGCTTTTAGTCACTTTTTACGGCTATTTTTGGTATGCAGTTGGCGTGTGATTATGCGTCACATTCTTGGGATTTTTCGCATTTCAAAATGTAAGAGTTTTAATAATAAAATTCCCTTAAAAGTCGTTTTACTGCCTAAATCTGTGCGCTATCCAAAATATAAGACCTATTCCATGAAAAAAATACAAACATGTGCGCATTTACATGTACACGCGTTTCGTAAATGGAGAGTTTTTTTTCTTCTATATCAACGCTGATAATTGTCCTGCTGTGCTGAAAAAGTTACAGGTAGCGGGGGAAGAGGACTGCCTAAGGCGCAACGAGGTCTACATCCATCGGTTGAATATCCATTACAAGAATTTTAGCCAAAATTCGATTGAATATTCTGCATTTTTCGATTCTATGCGTTGCGTTGGTAACATTTCTTCGCCCGACGGCTCCCACATTCTGTTAAGCACCTTAGCATGCCAGAGCGGGACGGAGCCAGAGACGGGACAGTGTGCGAGAGAGCGAGGTGGATGTGTTTCGTAGTAAATCGTGGAATATTTTTTCAACAAATACCATTGCTTCGAGCCGCCGCGCTGGGCAGACTGAATTTCCAATAGTATTGTCGCACATTCGAGATTTCTGGCGACTCCGCTTCTCTGCCGACGTCGACGTCGTCTGGCTTCCGCTCCCCCTGTTAAATGAAACCAGAAAGCATGTCGCCCTTGGCTCGCTTTCGACTTTCGGTGTACCCTATATCTTTAGAAGTGGAGCTATGCTCATTCTTATTCAACAAAGTGCTAATTTCAATTTTAAACAGTTAGAAACAAGTTTTTTTAAATTAATTAATTGGCTTAATTTAGTAATTAACTAAGTAAGAAATATCTACGTCTATTAATACCAACCAAAAGAAAACTAATTTCGCATTTCTGGTAAACAAATGTATTTTCGTTAATTTACTATACTTTATTAATGAATTTATTTATATATGAATATGTATATAAATTTTAAATATATATATTTCGACTAGTACTTTCTTTTTATATAAATTGTTAATGAAAATATGTATCTTTTTTGTTGAAATAGACTTTCTGCCTGCTTTCTATAGCATACCCGCTTGCTCGATTACTAAGGGTATGATACCTGAACGAATTCGCCGCATGCGACAAGCTCCTCTCTTTTGCCGCCTTGTGGCTCGCTGCTTTTGTAGCTTGGCTTGTCGCGTCGCGTGCTCCCTCTCCCGCTCTGTCGCGGGCGCTCTCATTTTTCTGTCGGAGGAAATACATTCAGTGAATTTTCTCAGAAAAGAAGTTTCTAGCAGTAGTTGTAGTCGCTTTAGGGTTAGATTTTATTTTATGCTTCAGCCGCGTATCGTTTTGGGCGAAAAATACGTAAAAATTTCAATGAAATAGAGGATTTTTCATCATTTGTTTTACGTTGTTCGGCAGTTATGACATAAACGATGAGTTTTCGCCATTTGTAGGTGCTAAAAATGTGTTTATTTTTCCGTAGGACAGACATATTTGTTGGTTTAATTGTTTAAATGCTTGTTTGGAAGCC
Organism: Drosophila watanabei; assembly: GCA_008042575.1. Lineage (NCBI taxonomy): Eukaryota > Metazoa > Arthropoda > Insecta > Diptera > Drosophilidae > Drosophila > Drosophila watanabei. The sequence continues at coordinate 158,921 of VNJS01004672.1, forward strand.
GAAAATTAAACATTAAGTATATTTTGTTAATTTTTTGATAAATCTTTCTTCAATTTCTTGACTAAAAACTATTTCACATTTAGAGGTTATATTCTTGCATTTTTTTTATTACAAATTAATGATAAAGATTTAGCTGAAACATATTTACTAAATTTCAAACGATTGTAAAATTACGAAGAAGCTTGATAAAAATGGCAATTCCCACTCATAAAGGAAACACTATCTTATCAAAGCGTTCATGGGATTTTGAATTCACATGTTTTCAGGGGTCAAAACGTACCGTACGTTTATTTATTTCTTTCAATGCTCAATTTGCTTCCGTTTCTATCTGGCTCGCATATAAACGCTCACACACACAGCTACGCACATTGATATGCTGTGTCTGTGTGTATGTAAATGTCGAATGCTTGTGTCAATTTTCCTAGTGATGTAATAGATTTTTTTTAGGTGCGGCTTCTTTTTCCGCCTTCATTCGCTCTGCCATATTCCACTTTTCCATGCTCTTCTATATGATTATTTTTTATTTAAGTATGCCAACGAGGTCAGACTCACACAGATACGTGCGCATTATGAGCACATACGCACACACGTGCAACCCTAAATAAATCGCAGTTTGCAGTTCTCCGCTGCCATCGCTCCATCTCGCTCTCGCCCTTTTGTTTTCTCCCTACCTGTCAGCGATCGTTGTTACTGTTACTGCTAAATGCATCTGTTACACACTCTTCTTCTTTGAAACGTAACTTCCGGCTTGATCTCAGTGCTCTCTTCTCTGTCCGCCCTCTTTTCCACTCTGTGTCTCACTCGTTCTCGCTCTGCATAAATCAAATGTACGATGCCCGCATTTTGTTGTTATCGCCAATTTCTGCTGGTGGGGTGCGTTCGAGTGTGTGTATATTATAATTATTAGTAAGCCTTGTTTTGTTTTGACTTCACGCCCTTTTAAAAGATATAAATATATTATCGCAAGAATGTGTGGCAAAAGATTTTGATCCCAATTTGTATTTCCCAATGCCCAAAAATAAGAGCATTGTTTCTTGGTGATTAAACGTTTAACTATGTGAACTATATATACATCCATACATATATGTCCCTTCCCAAACTTATTAAAAAATTGCATAAATGTACATACATATATGAAAAATTTCATGTTCATGAAAACTCATAGCGTTTAAAGCTCACTGTACAAATGCAAGCATATGTATTTCTGTCATTGTCACATACTTTTTTTTTAATGTAGAGCGGAAAATAATGATATCCCCCTTTTCCAACCCCCTTTCCACCGATGGCAATACGCAAATGATTGATGTAACTTTGTTAGTGCGGTTCGCTTCCTTTGTCTTTAAATTAAGCCCATGAAAATTAATTAAGATATTGACCCAGTTCGCTGTCGGCACAGCAACACACAAAGTAAAATGCACGAAATTGTTTCAAGTGCCTCAACTTTTTTTTTACAGCAAAGCAGCAGACCACATGACGTCATGTAAATGAGCTTTTCTATACATATGTGTGTGTAGTTCCTTCTCCCTGAAAAAAAAAATGAGCAAAACAGTTAATAATTGGCAGTGATTGCTATGAATGTAAACACACCTTCTTAAAACTAGAGCAAGTGTGACGATACAGGGATAGATAAAATGAGTGAGAGCGGTTGACAGAGAAAAGAGAAACGGCGATCACAGTTACATATGTATTACAATTTTTATTCTTTAGCTGAATTTGTAAGAACCTGACTTCATTTCTTCAACACTCGCTGGCTGCCATTGACGATTTTTTAAAAAGCTTTGGATGACTGTTCAGCTGGAATGTTTTGTTTATACAAAAATGTTACTATTTCGCAAGAGAGAGGTGGAGAGTGAGAGAAAAAGATGGCCTGCGTGATAAGGCGATAAGTTGTGAGCAACTTTTTGCCTGATAATTGATCCCAAAGTGTTTGTTTATTTAAGCTAATAAAAAAAGTTAATTCGTCCCTTCCTATATCTCTCTCTCTTTCCACGCTCTCCATTCCATATTTTCTCTCTCTTTGTCTGTGAAATCGTAAGAGTGACTTTTTTCAGATTCTTTGTCGCTTCTTTCGTTACTCACCACCGGCAACCTGTTGTTATTGTCTCAACTTTCGTAGTTGTTGGTGTTGTTGGTGTTGTTGCTGTTAAAAATTAAAATCAGCAGGGAGAAGAAGTCCAAAACAAAAACCAAGAAGCTGAAAAAAAAATTTCGTACGCAACGGTAAATCCAACTTGTTTGCCGCGAGCAAGGGAGAAAGAAAGAGCTGGCAACTGTTTGCTGAGAAAGATTTTTGTCAACTATAAAAACGAAGCTTAAAAAGAAAATTTAAGAATTCACACTCTTTACGGTAAACATATGTACATACATATGTATGCATCAGTGATAACTTTTCTAAAAGAGATCACGGGATCGAAATCGTTGTCAAAAATGTATTTGCGTAAAACAAATAATGAAAAGTTAAATAAATCTTTCATTGACGGCTCATATGTATCCTCTTTTCCGCGGCTCTTATGTCCATAGATGTATTTGTTTGTGAGTTTGCACGTTTTTATATTCAAAAAACAAACAATACAAATTCATTGATTTTTTACTTTTACTTTTCTTGGCATCATAACTGTAAATGCTTTGCGACTCTGCTTTGGTAGCTTTCTTTGGCGTCGCCTTCTTTTCAAATAGAACACAAGCACAAAAGAGAATCGAGATCTCAAGCAGTGGTAGCGAACGAGAGGGGCTAAACTAGGTACACCCCCTCTTCCGATAAAAAGTGCGCACAAACTTTCAATATTGGGATTTTCTGACGCCATGAAAATATTATAATATAAAATAAATAATAACCATAAGTGAATGAAAAAACATGCATACATAATAGATACAAAAACTAACGCGCTGCCCTTCAACGTTTTCATTTCATTTTCATTAACTTATATAGGTGTGTACATAGATATGTACGTATTTATGTATTGCTTTTAATGATTAACACGCAAAAGAGCTTTTTCCCGACTGAAAGAGTGTGCGGATAAAGAAATGAAGCGAATACAACAGAAATTACAAGCCATCTATATCGCAGTCATATGAAACTAAAATGCAAAAAAAAAAAACCATTACACTTTATTTAGGAAACAATCGCAGTTTTAAAAATTAACAATAAAAGCGTTTGAATCTAAATATTTTGTATTTCTTTAATTTTTAATAAAGCCTTCGTAAAAAAATATTATTTATACACATATGATTACTTGTGTTTAAATTTCCATAAACCTTGAACATTAATTATTTTATTCACTATTTTAGGAAAATACTTATTGCCAGGAGTTAGTTATTACATATGTATGTATGTATTTCTAGTTTGCTAGTCAAACACACGCACTGTGGCTTTAGAAAATTAACACATTGAGCCAAAACGCAATCAATTAGCACACGGTGTGTATACCAACCGTCAATGCCTACGTACATACATACATATGTACATACATATATTCAATGCGAATGCACAAAAATGTGTGTTACATACTTAAGTATGTACGTATTTATAAATACTTGTGTTTTATACGAAGAAGAAGCAATGAACAGCAAGGCGAGGCACCCCCAAGGTCGGCGATAAAAGCTAATTTCCGTCTGACTTTTTATCCTGTCTCGCCAGACAGCAGTAATCCCTGACCCCCACCCGCCCCAGTGGACCCGAACTATGCCCTGCCTTGAGTCATTTAAGCTTTCAGTCCAAGAAGTTCTATTGATTTTATTATCCTGCGTACTTTCTACTGTCTTAGTCAAACGAAGAAGAAAATTTATTAACTTCTTTTAAAATTGTTTTAATTTTTTTTATTGATTCTTGATTTTGTTTTTCTAAAGTACAAGGTCAATTTTTTAATTCTTAAAATGTAAGGGTATTAAGCACATTGCTCTTTTGCCCTTCCCGATCGCTTTCTTTTCCCTTTTCATTGAAATAACGGTTAATCAAAACAAATCGCCAGCCAGCTGTCTCCGTCTGTCTGTCCGCCTGCTGTCTGTGAGTTAGTTCAGACCACTTTTCTCTTTTTTTTTTTGTGGAGGACATGTCAACGACTTGTAGTTGTTGTTCTTTTTCTTGGTCTTCGCAGTCTTCTTCTTCTGCCCCTCTCTTCAGAAAAAGTGAGACAAGGAGAGCCAAACAGGCTGATGGAGCGAATGAGAGGTGTATTAGAGGATATAACAGTTCATTGACTTAAATGCGAGACGCCGATGACGAACATTTTGGGGTTTGCCTTTTATTGTACTTAGTCATAAAATTTATTTTGTATTAGTTTGAAGATTCTTATTACTTAGTTTTAAGTTATTAATTAATGCCACAATAAGTGTTAGCTTGCCCCACAGTGGCGCTGTGTGAGTTGAGCTCGTCGCTGATTTCTCGTCCACACCACAGCATTTCCGCTCTTTGGTTGTTTTGGTGTCCCAGGCAATTGTTGTCACTTAATTACATACCAGCTACAGCTATGAGCCTTTCCCTCATTTTAAAAACGCACACAAACAGCGTCAATGGATTTTGCCTTACCGGCTGCTTATAAACATTTAAGTAAACCTAGCTTATATTATATACAATTAATATTTTCAACTCCAAGCAATCCAAATTATAAGTGATAAATCCAAATATCTATCTAAATAAAATTCTATAATTGCGGCCACACGTGTGCGTGCATTGCTCACACATATCTATACATACAAATGTACATATGCATGTACACAGTACATCACACATGCATATGTTAATTTGTTTCTTCCATTGCCTTTAGCACACCTGGGGAGATTTTTCTTTTCTCTTCGTCTCCGTCTTTTTCTCTTCTTTATGTTCCTTTGTCTCTTTTTTTGGCCAGCTGTTTTTATTGAGCAATTCTTTTATGTTATTTTTAACCTTTTTTACCTACTGACACGCCCACTAACCGTTGTCCACCTTTATTTTTTTCCTCGTTGCAGACTCTCCGGTCGAGATTTCAAGCATCTAATAGCAAATAATAATACAAAGCAAACAAAAAGAGCTAACCATTAAATATAACCATTCAACTAATTAAGGACTTTTAAGAGGTGAGTAACCGAGCTGTGATAAATCGTTATCGATATCGCGATTAACAGCCAATGTCAAGTGCAATGGTTATCGGCCATGTTAAGTGGCGGCGCCACTGTTAACCCAGCGAATTAACCACTAAAAACACGTGCAAAAAGCTTTTCCCCTGACTAATGCCGTAGAATTGCTAGCAATGATGACGCAGACCCAAGCCGGTCTCTCGATTTCCTTCTCTTCTCTATTCATCTTGGAAACTGGTTTCGTTTCGTTTTTCTAGCCCTGCAATTTGACTGCCAAAGTGCAGTCAGTGCTAAAAAAAAAAAGTATGCTGTAATTGAGAAAACATGACTACGAAATTAACAGTCTGAAAATTGTTACAGAAGCACATTTAAAAGCTAAAATGTTTCACCAACCATATGTGAAATAATAGCAACTGGGTTGGTTCTAAAATTTTAGAGGATTTTCCCAAAGACAATAATTATTTAACTCTTTATTTTTGTTATAAAAAGTCGTTTAGATAGCTTAACATAGTTGATGCGCTCTTTCATTTCTCGAGAAACTTCCAAACCATGTAAAGCAAATCTCTCAAAGCATGACAAGTGCATCCTTATCGATGAGGTCACCACTTTAGCTTTAGTGATTCACTCTTTAGATCAAGTATGTATGGATTAATGAGTGTACATGAGTTACACGCTTAATGAATCACAAATTCTGATTATTTGGACTGTTTACTGTTTACTGCTTGTTCTGGATTTATTGGATTTATTTTTAAATTTTAAAAATCTTTAATTTAATGTTAAAACAGAATTGAAAAAAAAAAAATCCATAAAATACTAAAATTATACTAAAAATTATCGATTCTGGTAGGAAACATTGAAATTTTGTTCTTTTTAAAAGCTGAAGGGCGACCTGCATTTGAGCGACGTACTTGTAACAAGTTTGTCCTGCTTTTATTTTTCCGCTGGTTTTCCTTTTATTATAATTTTCTGCATGTTTGCTGCTGACACATGTTTCTCCTTGACTTTTCTTTGTTCCATTGAGTTGTCATAAAAATGTGTGCACACTAAATTTTGTATTAAATCCGTAAAAAAAAATAAATATATTAAATTTACGTTAAAGATTTTGGGTACTGCCTTTTTGGTAATTCATTTAGTATCTCGTTTTGTGGTCTTGTTTATATTGTTACACAAGGAATCTACATAAAGAGAAAAAATTAAATAATTTTATTTAAAAATAGATAATTAAAATTTAGTAAGTGTAAAAATGGTAAATGATTCGCAATCCTGAAAGATTTCTGTTCGAAAAGTTTGGCTGTTAATTCTTATTAAATTATAAAACTGCTCTCTTTACATCACTGTTATTGCTTGCGATAACAGCACTCTGTAAGTGTAAATTATGGCAATAACTGTAACATTTTATATTATGTTAACAGATCATAGCGCTTTTAAATATTTGTACATCACTGTAAATGTAGTACAAAAACTGTTACGATAGTCCCAACATTTTAACTTATTAAACTGTATTAAAGCTTCAAAAATTGTTATCTTGCTATAACTAGGAAAAAGCTACAAAATACTACTATTTTGCTAGGTTTGTTAGGTTACATAGATATCTTCCTTTGTGATAAATCCGTTGTTGTCCTTATCGTGGCTTTCAACATTGTGGCAGCACCTCAAATCAAAGCTTATTAAAGATTGTGCATGTAAGTGCTGCACTTGTTATATCCGCCGGATGGCTATTATGATTACGATTACAATTACGATCGTGATATGCAGTCAGACAATTGATATGAACCGTTTCATATACATATCTATGTATGTACATTAATTTTTTGCTTTTATCGAATTCTTTCAGAAAAAAAATCATAGAATAACATAAAAAAATATTATGGAATTTATAAATTATTTATACTAAACTATTATTTTTGTTGTATTGTTTTAAAGAAAATTAAGAGATAAGTTGTATGCGGTTCCCGTTTTAAATTTCTCTCATACTGGCAATAGAACACCCATCAGATATGGAACGGAAATAAATAAATACATGTGCACATGCATACATACTACATATGATGTTATGTATGTACAATAAATAGGGAAATTGTTGGTTGGTTATGTGTGCGTTTGCATATATTTATTGTATAGTTTATGATCCCTCTTGTCAGACACGTAGCTCACATTTCGAAACCCCTTCCCTTTTTTCAACAAACAATTCTCAAATGTGGACGAAATTGAAAAAGAGACGACGTACATATTCCACTGAAACTGGAGAGCTCTCGGGAATGGAACGTCGCCCAAGTGATTATAGTGGGCGAAAAGGGGGCGGAATGTAGGGGTGATATGTACATACATACATATATACCACGAATCGTGAGAAAATAATCCCACAGAAATTCGGACTGTGTTTATAATTATGCTAGATAACAAATGAAATTGGGGAGCCCTTGGTTATGTAGAAAACTCTTTGATCGGTTTTTAATGCCTTTAGTTTATAGTTGCGGTCAAAATAATAGCTTTGAAATATACAGTTCTTGGGATAAGCTTTTCTTTTTCCTTCAAATAATTTAGAAATCGAAACTAACGCCTAATCGCGTTTCAATCTCTGTTAATGTTAACAGAATTTCGATAACAGGGGACTTTATCGGCCCGGGAAATTTTAACAGTGTGTCGAAAAAATGAGATTTTTTGTAAATCTAGTTTATTATTATTATTTTATTTTTTTTTTGCCTTCTTAGCCATCAAGGTTAATTTTAAAAAAATCATAGATGTACATATATACATTAAAGCCAAAGAAGCAATCAAAAGTCTACCCAAAAAGGTGACTGTCAATTGTGCGAATTGAAAATTGTGAATTATGTTTGTATGTCGCTTGGCCTTGAACCTGAAATTCGCAGTTCATTTAATTTTTTTTTGAATTCTTATTTCGTTTTCGCCTTTTGGAACGCTGCTTGCACTGTGTGCTCGCCGTTATTGTTGTTCGTTATTATTATTAGTATAATGCCTTTTGTTTTATTGTACTTTTTCGCACTCTGCATTCATTTTGTCTGTTTGTCTGTTTGTCGTTCTCGCTCGCGTTTTAATTTTCCTTTTTGTTTTTGGGTTAATGAACTGAATTGTACCATTTTCCTCCCTTTTGTTGTTGTTGTTCAATATCTAGGGGTATTCTTTGCGTAAATTTAAATTTTCAATTCGGGCGCACTTATTTCTATTTTTCCTCTGACGATCGGTGTCTGCGCGTGTTTCTGAATTTGATTTCGATCAAATATTTTTGCTAGATTTTTCGCATTCTCCGCTGGCTGGCTGACTCTCTGGCTGGCTTCTTGTCTATTTTTCTTTCTTTATTGAAATTCAAGCAATGAGCGGCATTTGCATTTGCATTTATTGTGCATTGTGTTTTGTATTTTTTTTTTTATTGCTTCCTATTTTCGACCCGCAATTTGTTGTTGCTGTCGCTCTGTTGCCGAGCTGTTAAAAATAGCAGAGAGCAAAGAGAGCTTGCGATTGAGAGAGCGAGATTCTAGAATCGGGAGATAGAGGGAGCAAAACAACAGCGAAGCGCGGGTCAAATTAGTGTTGCCCAGGTTATGCGCCCTCGAATAAGCTAGATTCTGAGAAATATTAAGCAAATAATAAACAACAAAAATTAACAAGCTACACCCAAATATAAGAATCCATACATTATTATTTTCTTAAAGTTTTTGTATAAATTTAACATTAATTACGTTAATTTTATTAGTCATATGGTCAGCCAATTACAAAAAATCCGTGAAACATATTTTTCTTATAAATCTATACGTTCATATAAGGAATACATCTTTTGCTAAAAATTAAATATATAACATTTAAGACCATTTTCAGATAAGCTAGATTTAGTCTGAAATAAGCTAAGCTGGCAACACTGCCGCGAATGCCGACGTCATGTGAGCTCCAACATACACACACACGTACGCACGCGCTAAAGGCGCACGCACGTATCGTTGTGTTCGTGCGACTGACGTTCCGTTTCGTTTAAAATTCGTTTTGTTTTGTTTCGCTTTGTTTCAATTATTTTAGTTTTGCTTGATTACTGCTTACAGTAAATATCGGTTAAGGTGAATGAAATGCAGTTCTGTGAAATATACAAATTCTATGCTCCTTTATCTAAAATAAAGAAGACAAACTAATGAAAGAATAATTACAACAGTTTGTTTTAAGTGTTTTTACGAACAAAGTGTTTACAGTTACAATTGCTTTATATTCTTTGGCTAAATTATATTGTGTACTTTTTTTCACGCCTCGATGTGAGAACTAAAATTACCAGAATTCCTCTCTTTCTCGTCTTGATAAAATTACAGCTGATTTCAGAAAGTCTAAGCAAGGCGATGAAAAGGCATCACAGCTGTTTGGAATCAAAGCAACCCTAACCCTGCGCTTTGCAGCACAATTTAGTGCTGAACAGCACTCTCAATTCTTTCTTTTGAAGAATTACACTGATATGCTTTAGCTCCCACTTCTTTTTTTGGGTCACTGAAAAAAAGTGCTTTGACCCAAACCACACCCCCCCCCACACACACACCCGCACAAATGATGTTTCACGCTCGTTCAGTTGTAAATATATAGGTTTATTCAATTTCATTTCATTCGCCCTTTTTTTCGTAAATGAATCACATTTAACATGAACGGGGGAGAGAGGGTAAGAAACAATCTACATAGATATGTACATATATATATATGTACATCCGGTCCCGGCAATAAAACAACAAGTGTTCGTGGAATCTCAATAACTCGGTATCCAATAATAATTATGTACATGTATGTGTGCACATACATTCATTTGTTTGTCGAATCATAACTACAAAATACAGTTTCACTTGACTACGACAATCGACGAGGGTTTTGATCGGATTAATGTACCGTTTTCATTACAATTTCATTCTTCGTTCTTTATGAAACAAAAAGAAAAAACTGCTTAATTTGTTATTATAAAATTGGAACTTTAAATTGAGTTTCTTATTTAAATGTAGAGATTACAAGTGCAGAAAATTGGGTCGCAGCGTTCCACCTATCTATCGTTCACTTCGCTCTATTCTAATTTATGGCAATTTGCTCATTTGCAATAATAATTTTTCATTTGCACTTTGCTCCGAAAATAGAACAGTTTTGCTTTTTTTTTTTTACAAGCAACCAATGCGTTCTGTAGGCGAGAGAGAGAGATGTTGCAGTTTGATGTTGAGAGATGATGCTTAAATGACGGTGACGGTTGTTGTTGTTGTTGTTGTTGTTGTTGTTGTTTTTGTTGTAGCTGTTATTTTCGTCACTGTTGATGCAATTTTTGTTGGTGTTGCTATATTGCTGTGCTCAATTGACGACAGTGTTCCACTTTTTGTGCGAGCGCGTCCTTGACCCAGAAGTCATGTACGATAACTTTTGCACACACCAACAACAACACTCAACCTCCCTCCCTCCCTGCGCCATCTGTTTGTCTAGTCGGCTCTCCTTTGGCTGATTCTCCTCCTTGTCTCTCCTTTGCGCCCATCAACAGCTAATGAAATCTATGTTAAGGTCAGCGCCAGACGTTGCCGATCCTAGAAAACTGTTAAAATGCTGTTTACTAACAGTGCACAGGCGACAAAAGTGTCCTTTTTATTATCATAGCTTGGTATTAAATAATAAGAATAGTTAATGTATTACATTCATTGCAGATGTTTTTTAATCTAATTGAATTTACAATATTTATATTAGAAAAATTTTCCAATCTCTAATATAACTAATAATGAAAAATTATTGTTCGCTTAAATTACATTCTATGAACGCACGTCGTGAGTCACGACTATTTGTTAATAGTATCCCGCTTGCCGGTCTATCGTCTCTATTTTGCATTTCAATTTGTTATTTTCGTCGGTTGTGCGGTGTACGTCACTCGTGTGTGTGTGTGTTTACGTTCTTTTTCTTTAATTTTTATTTTTTTTTTAGTTTTTATTACAGTTTAGTTTTAATTACAGTTATAGTAGCTGTCCCGTTGGCCTTAGTCTTTTGTAAATTGTGGATTGCATTCGAGGTCGGCGGGAGAGTGAGTGTTGAGAGTGGATTGTGGTTTGTGGATTGCATTCATCATAGTCACCATCTTCATTTGGGCTCTTCATCCATCGTTCATTTGACTTTTTCCTGGAAAGTTATTCATGAATTCATTTATGAATGAATTTAAATATTGAGAAAATTTCCTTAATTTCCCTGCTAGTAAAAAAACAGATTTTCTCTCTATCACCATTTTATTCCTTATAACGTTCTCTCTTTTCTTTCTTTTGCAGACTGCTACAAAGGAACAACAACAAAACAACAACTACAAAAACAAAAAAACAACAACTACAAAAACAACAAGCTAGAAACAACAAGGAGAAAAGAACGGAAGACTAGAAAATAATCGTAATACACAGAAGAATTAGTTATCATAAAAAACAAAAAAGAAACGTCAAGAAGAAAACAACAGCAACAACCACACAGCAACTAATTCTAATTTAAAAAATATTTCAAAGTATTTTTGGCATCAAGAGCAAAACAAAAACAAAAGCAAAAGCAAAAGCGATTAAAGAAACATACACATACGACACACAACACAACAAAATACACAACCAAAACAACAAAAAAAAGAAAACATTTGTTAAAAATCAACAAGAAGAATCACTTTTAGCCTTATATACAACAAAAAAAAAGAAGAAAAGTAAGCAAAAAACAACAACAAACAAATCAATCTAGTATTAAGCTTAGTTTTAAATAAGAACAATACAAGAGACGCGAAGAATACAGAAGCAGACAGCGTTAGGATTGAAAATTTGAGCAAGTAATATTTAAAGATGGCCACTATGTAAGTTGCCCAAAGACTTAAGACCCATATACACCACACAATATATATATAAAATTATATATATATTTCTATATATATATAACAGCAAACACACACACAAGACAAACTTTATATATACCAAAAAAAAAAACAACTCCGATAACTGCGCAACCATTTAAGTCTATCAATTCTCCCTAAAACAATATATATAAACCACTCCAACAGAAACGCGTATCTTCGCGCTGAACATAGTTTGGCAATAAAAAAAGATCGGCGTGAGAAACGTGAGGACGAGGAGAAGAAAGAGATCGAAATTGTAAAGAAAATAGGACTTGAGGACAAGTTACAAACTCCTCCATCGTCAGTACCTGAAACTGTATTAAATATATTAAACGGCTTTAAGAAGCCAGGGGAAAACAACCAGCCGGTGAAATCAGTCTTTATAAAAAATAACGCCAGGCAGGGAACTCCGGTTACTTCTTCTCCAAAAGAGAAACTAGAAACTTTCAATCAGGACAGAATATATCAACAGAAAGACCACGCAAATTGTGGAAAAGGTAAATCGATTTAAGTTCATCCACGTTTCAATTTAATAAAAATGTTATTCCTTTTCTCAGATCCAGAGAAGAAAAACGAAGAGCAAGGGGAAAAGCTTTTGGAAGCAATAATAAAGGACAAGAACCAACAAACAATAAATTGCATAGGTAAGAACAAAGCTCTGGTTTTTGGTATATACCCTAAATTAATTCACTTTAAATTAGTTGCAGACGATCTCAAGCTATCTAGTGACAAGGATTCAAATTCGCCTTGTGGCTCTTCGTCTGATCCAGGTTCTTCTTGTACAGATAAAGAGAATAAGCCCCTTGGTTCTACTCATCCAAAGGCAATATCCAAAGGAAAAGTAACAAAAGAATATAAAAAGACTCCCAACATAGTTCCCAATTGTATTGCATTGCATCGTAAGAGACAATTGAAGTTGCAGGAAGACCACCTACAGAAAAAGTTAAAGCAACAGCAACATCAAGTGCAACAGCAACAGCTACAGCGACTGCAACAAGAACAATCGGAACTACAGCAGAAACACAAACGGCAAATAGAAAAGCTACAGCTGCAGCAGCACCAACGCCAGCAGCAATATCCACACCTAAAACACCAGGTACACCAACAGAATCAGCGAAAGCTACAGCTGCAGCTACAAAAACAGCAACTGCAACTGCAGCAGCGACAGATACGGGAACACCAACAGCAACGGGAAACACTACTACTGGTACACAAGGAGCAACAGGAAAAACTACATCTGCACATACAACAACAGCAGAAAGTACCAAACTTTTTTGGATATCGTCCGGCAGGTAAGAATGACCAGGTTTTAAGCAATTTTTCTGATTGTTCCTATTGTCCGATCCGGTCCGTTCCAACTTATATACTAGTGAGAGTATCTGCAAAGTTTCAATCAGATAGCGCACGGACGGACAGACGGTCTCCTTCACTGCGTTGCAAAATTTTAACTAAAATTATAAAATTAAATCAAAACTCAAATTAAAATCGTTTTTACATTTTCTGCAGGGGTTATTGAGATATCTTCTGACGAACAGGACGAACAAGAAGCATTCGAAGGATCAAATTCTGCGAGTAAGGTCGAGGAAATTAAAAGTACATATATTTACGGTACAATAGATAATATATAATATTCTGATCAAAGGCAATTCATCTGAACAGGCACAGCAACCGCCAGCGGAGGAGCCATTGATAAGGATTCTTTCGGAATCGGATCGCAAGAAAACGCAAGCGGTTCTCCAAGAACTCATCAAAACGAGCGAACTGATTCGCGAGACCAGGCTGTTAATAGAGAATAAAATAAGGCTACGATTAGAACAACAACAACAACTACAACAAAGACCAATAACTACACCAACACCATTAATTACAACAACACCAATAACTATACCAACACCTAGACCAACATCTACACCAACGCCAATAACAAGACCAACACCAACATCAAAACCTAAACCAAGACCAATACCTAAATCAACAACTATACGTATACAAAAGCCAATACATAAACCTACAACAACAAGTAAACCAACACCAACACGTAAACCAACAACAAGTAAAGCAACAACAAGTAAAGCAACAACAAGTCAAGCAACAACAACACATAAACCAACACCAACACGTAAACAAACACCAATCCGTAAACGAACACCAACACGTAAACCAACTCCAACACGTAAACCAACTCCAACACGTAAAACAACACCACTACGTAAACCAACACGTAAACCAACAACAACACGTAAACAAACACCAATCCGCAAACGAAAACCAATTCGTAAACGAACACCAAATCGTAAACGAACACCAATCCTTGAACCAACAACAACACGTAAACCAACACCAATAAGTACCGTCAAAAAAGCCTATAGATTCCATGGTAGTCGGTCTGAGCTACTAACTATTCTCAAAGTACGGGAAGACAAGGCGATAAGGAAGCGTGAATATCGTCTAAGGAAATTGCAGCAAAAGGAGGCTAAAGCCCGACTTACGCAAAACGAGAACTATCGGCAATTGCGCATCTACGTGGAGCGCTGGACCGCCAAGCGAAAAAAGGCCGAGGTGAAACCACATAATCCGAATTCTAAGCCGCCGGCCGAAAAGGAGGACCTTCAACGCCAAAAGAGCCCACTGCGCCAGCAGCAAGAGAACCTCAAGGATCTGCGGTTCCCTACGGGACCCAGGCACCACCCTCTGTGCCAGCCAAAGATGATGCATAACGAAATGGTGAGCATGCCGGTTGGAAATTTAAACGGGGGCCTAAAGGCAACCAGCAGTGGGTCAGGAGTGGGCACCAGCGGTGTCGTCTCCTCGGCGGTGTTGGCCAATGCTCCTCGAGTTTATCTCACGCCCACGGCTACATTTATGGCCAATCGCCAAGCGGCAGCAGCAGCACAAGCCACGGGAAAGATCGGTGGTGCCACCATAGTCGGTGTTGGTTCTGCTACTTCAACCAGCGCAGCGACAGTGGCCTCCTCCGGCACTGTTCGCTATTTCTCGCAATTTAGTAAACTGCAAACGACCGGTGGTAACGGTGTACCCAGCCTGCAAAAGAAATTGGTCAATGGCGATACCATTGTGCTCGCCAATGGCACCAAAAGCCGAATCCTAACCAGCAACAGTAGTGGCATTATCACAACAGCAACAGCAGCAGTAGCAACACAAGCAACAGCAGCAACACCAGCACCAGCAGCAGCAACTGCGGCAGCACAAACAGCAGCAGCAGCAGGACAAGCCGCCGTTGTAGCTTCTACGAATGGCGTCAGTAGCGGCGAAAGCCGTTTCCAGCTACCGAACAAAATGGACCCAATGGAGTCGGATGAAACTGTGATCAAGAACAATGCTGCCGAGGAGAAGCCAGCGGCGGATGTGTCCAGCAGCCAGCAGGAACAGCCGCTGGAGTTGGTGGCGGGCAATTCAAACGATGGCGACGAGCCGGAACTGGACATTACCATCAATAATGTGGTGTGTTCGTTCAGCGTTCGCTGCCATTTGAAGCTCCGCGAAATTGCCTTGAATGGCTCCAATGTGGAGTATCGTCGGGAGAATGGCATGGTGACGATGAAGCTGCGGCATCCATATACCACGGCCTCGATTTGGTCATCGGGCAGGATCACGTGTACGGGTGCCACCTCTGAACCAATGGTAAGAATAAAGCAGGATAAATATCCCATATATTTTATATATTTAACCATTTTCTCTTCTTCCAGGCCAAAGTTGCTGCCCGTCGCTATGCCCGTTGTTTAGGCAAATTGGGCTTCCCAACGCGTTTCCAGAACTTTCGCATCGTCAACGTTTTGGGTACCTGCAGCATGCCCTGGGCCATCAAGATTGTCAACTTTTCGGAACGCCATCGCTCCAATGCCAGCTATGAGCCGGAGCTGCATCCGGGAGTCACTTACAAAATGATTGAACCCAAGGCCACTCTCAAGATCTTCTCCACGGGCAGCATAACCGTGACAGGTTAGCTTTAAATTATTTATTTTATTGCGAGAGAAGAGTTATGTGCTTGATTAGTAATTAGAAATGTTTTCTTCTTTCCTTAAATTAATAATCTTTTCTCCACTTCCCCCTCAGCGGCCAGCGTTAATGATGTCGAATCGGCGATTCAACACATTTATCCGCTGGTCTTTGAGTTCCGCAAACAACGTTCACCCGAGGAGCTGCAGCATTTGCGGCAAAAGCAGCGCCGCCTCACCGGAGGCATCGATCCCAATGAGCTGGAAGAGATTATCATATCGGAGAATAAGGCGGAGGCCGAAAATGATATATTCGTGAATACGACGGCTGCCCATACGACCAAGACGGGGTCGACGGATCAAAACAACACCACCATAACCACCGCCACCGTCAGCGCTATTGTCGGCGGCGCCTCAACGATCAATAGTGTTCAGCGTTCGAAGCAATTGGAGAGTTATCGCAACATGATGCAGCAGACGCAGGAGGAGCGACGCCATATACCGTTCCACGGTAGCATTAACAGCACTACCACCGCCACTGCCTTGAATGCTGCCAGCAAGCCTTCAATCTCTGCTGCCTCCACCACCACATCATCCTCGTCGTCATCGACGGCGGACAATATTTGTGCCAGTGCCCGTCGCCGGGCCACCGAATGCTGGGCCACCAAGCTTCAGAACAAGCGGCCGCGTTACAACGCCGCCGGCTCATCTGCCTCAACTAGTAATTCATTCTCCAACGTTGCCTCAACATCAGCCCAAGCCCAAGCTCAAGCCCAAGCTCAAGCCCAGGCTCAAGCTCAAGCCCACCTGCGTAATCCACTTAAGACGGCCGCCCTGGCCAATGCCAGAATGCGTGGCACCGGCCAAACGCCGTTGAACTTGGTGTTGAATCCGAGCAGCGGCACCTCCTCCTCCTCCTCCGCCATCGCCACCGCCTCCCGTCTGGGCGTCAGCGGGAGTAGTGCCGGAATTCTGCAAGCACAACAGCTACAGCAGCAGCAGCAACGACTGTTGCAGCAGCAGCAGCAGCTGCAGCAGAAGCTGCTGGGGCAGCAAAGAAGCTTCTCGCCCAGCGATTTCCAAGTGGATGACCTGATCGAGGAGGATGAGATGAACGAGTTGGATTGTCAGTATTGATGGGGTTTTGCTGTTGTTGCTTGGAGGAAGAGAGCGAGAGAGGAGAAAGGGCAAAACACACCACAACAAAACCGGAAGGAGCTAGATTCTTTCCCAAAATTTGTGTTCTATGGCCACTCTTCTTCTTTTGTATTGTGTTCGTTGCATTTACACAAAAAGAAAACCAACCGAATAAAAGCAGAGATTGGGAGAGTGGCTAAGATGAAATATAAAAGGATCCAAAGCAAGACGAGAGAGAATTCTTCCTAGCAGGCAAGCAACATACACAAAACATAAGCAAGCAACATCCACCAACCAAAAATATTTAATTTATAAGGTGAGACCGCACCTAATAATAATTTAAACCCAAAAATAAGTTGTTCTTCTGTGTATTTGTTACAACTATTATTATTTTGTTTCCTGCTCTCCCAGACTACAACTTATTTGCATATATTATTTACCCGTTTTAGGTTTACGTTTAAACAACACTGGTACTTTAAGAGAGCACACACAGCAAACAACAAAACTAGCAGAGATATATATATGCATGCATACAGCATCAAAGATGTCGGACCCCTGAGAAATCAAACCCATCAACAACTTCAACAACAACTTCACCAACAACAACCAGAACCAGCATCAGATGGTATCCAGAGAGCTTACCATTAACCGTAAACTTTAGCCTAACGTAAAATTGTAACTTAACGTAAACTGTAACTTAAAGTAACACCTCGACAGTGGAGTTGGAATAACATCGACGGTTACACCGCAGATACATCGATTTATATCCATTGAAACATCGATAATTTCGATAGTTTTTCCAGCTCTATGGCGACACAACAATATAAGCGTTATGAATACGTATTACCAGCGTTTTACGTAACATGTAACCAAAATATTAAGCATTGTTTACTGTTTATTTTTTTTTTGTTCTTTTTTTTTTTTTTTCTTTGGTATAAATAGTTAATTTATGTGAGCAGAGAAACCACCGCCTAATGAGAGAAATACTGTAAAGGAAACGAAACAAGAAATCATAATATAAAGCAAGTTTGTTTGAATTTCGATTCGAACCAAGCATGTTCTTCCCCCAAAAACAAAACAAAACCAAAATTCTCAAGCAAAAATAAAAATTATTAGCAGGAGACCGGAGAGGAGCAAATGTAGAATAATGTTACCGACTAATATTACAAATAATTAGTTCTTATTCTTATTTTTTTGTTTTTCACTTTAAGTTATGATATAAAACACATACACACACACACACACACTCACACCTATATCTGGTCACATTTAAACCAATAACAACAACAAATACAACAGCAACTAATTATGTCTTAATTTATGCGTACATACATATACATTTATACTTTATACATTGCAACAACAACAAGAAGTGAAGGCAAACAAAAAAAGATTTATAATCACTAAACATTAAGCAAAAAGGACGAAAGAGAGAGAGAGCGAGAGAGGAGGTTGGCATGGATAAACGATAACAAATACGAATGACTAGGCAAAGGAAAAACAAAAGCTAAATTCTAAGTGCTTATTCTTAAAACAAACACAAGCAAGTTAATTCGTAACCCAATACAATACTATTATCAGATATAAACATACATATGCAAATGTATATGTATCCTATTTTCTTTTTTTTTTTTTTTAATTCGCATTAAATTGATAATATTTAAAAACTAGCAAGAGAAAGCAACTAAAGCTTAGATTTACAAACTTGTTCCTGTGTTGTTGTTAAAAAGAATTGTAAAATATACATACAATACATATTTTTTAGTTAATTTAGCGACTTACATACATACACCCACACAACACGAAACTACACATGTACATACATAACTTTAAGGCATTACGTCGTACATCAGAAACAAACAAGCAATAAAACGGGAGGACAGAAGAGAGAAGAATGAGAATAATGGAAAGCGAGAAACCAAATTCTTTGTCGATGTGTGTGTAAAAAATCGCAATTCTTTGGCGTGCCTTCTTCACACTTAAAAAAAAAAAGAAAACAATACAAATATATAGCCAATTGTACAATCATTGAAATAGTACTTCCAGATAAAATCCAAATCACACACACACACACAACACAAGCCTGCAAATGTTATTTATATGCATCAATGTGCAACAAATGAATGTTTTCCAAACATAACGTGAATTGCCTTATTTCCTCAATGTAAGCCACACACAGACACACAGACACATATTCATACCTACATATACAATATTTCTAGTTTCTTTTGTGCTAAAACGTAAAAACAAAAACTTTCATATCGTTCAAAACTTATGCATAATCAAAAAATAGAAATGAGAAATGTGTTAGGAAAAAATATCAAACTCCCTTTTTATTTAATTTCTATGATTTGCAAAGAGAAAACCCAAAACAAACTCTAGTAATGTAAAAAAAAAACTTGAAAATGCCTTTAGGGATCAAATATGTAATGTCAAGTGGAAGGAATGAGAAAGAGAGACGAACAGAAAGAGAGAAATAGAGAGAGAGAGAGAGAGCGAGAGCGAAGGAGAGCAAGTGCCGAAATGTATTTTTTGTGTATGCGAATGTGTATGTCATACGAAAGGTGAAGGAGGAGAGGACGTGTTGGAAACATTATGATATATGTATGCATCATTAAGTAGCAACTGAGAGCCTAAGCCTTATATTTAAGACAACAAGAAACAAAAGAGAAAACAAATTGAAAGCGGAATACTAATTTGTAAGCCAAAATGCATATTTAGCAATCTAAAGATATAAAAACTAAAAGCGATAAACACTATAAATGATTGAATAATTGATTGTATATAAATTAAAAAAAAATCACAAAAAGCAAGGAGGAAACCAACAACTAAAACTCTATAAGCATTACAATTTATACAACTGTGGGAATGATATATATGTATGTAGTTGAGATCCTTCTCAAGTCTAACTGCCTTCAAAGAAAGAAAAAAAGAATACAATTTAAAATACAAAAAGTACATACACTTTGATTAATTATTAACAAATTTATGTATATGTATGTATGTATGAGAATGAGGAAAGAAACAAAGATGCTTAGCAGAAGGAAGGATGTACGATTGTAAATTGCTTGATGAATTTAATCCCGATAGATCGATAAACCGATCAACTTGCAACAATTTCTTTTGTTCCAACACACCAACACTCGACACCAACACTCAACAACAGACAAACAGACAGACAGACAGAAATGCCTAACTAAATAAGTGTATTTGGTTTCATAAACTTTAAAAAAGCAAAAACTAAATATTAATAATATATGTACGTAGTATACAGATATATTTTTGATTATTATGTATTTAATATGACGATGAGAACAATGATGAAAAATGATGCAAATGATACATATAAAAAAAACTATGAAAACAAATATTAAGAAATCAAATAGCATAATTCTGTTTTTTGTTTTGCCGTAAAGACTGCATTATACCAACAATTAATTATATATACAAAGCATAATAACTAACATAATTCAATAACTACTGATAGAGCTGGCAAGTAAGCGTGACATTAAGTGCAGAATGAGGATGAATGATGAATAAACATTGAAAATCAACCACAAAAAGAAAAACAAAACAAAAAAGCTAAAAAAAAAAAATATGGAAAAAAGCAAACACACATACAAAAACCGAAGAAACATTTATTTATTAGTAACTAAGATCCAGAGAGAAGGCGAAGTAGTGCTGCTAGCAGAGATCAAGATCGAGTCAAGCTGACTTTAAAGGTCGGCCCAAAAAAAAAGCCCCATTTACGAAAAGCAAGATGAAATTACCTTTTACCAAAACGTGCTACTAATTCGGAGGGAAGTCTGCAACAATAAGTATCGGATCGCGATTCGGATTAATTAATTACGGTAGCTGTATCGATAAATCAATTACCGACACTTGTACGATTAAGATTTATGATGGTACACACGCCCCCGCTCTCCCCCCTCTTCCAATCCCTGAAACTAGTTGTGTAAGTTTCGTAAACTAAACAAAGTTAGATTTATATACGAAAAAGATATATATATATATATATATATGACATGTATGTATATATAAAGAGAGAATGAATGAGAGAGATGAGCTAGAGATAGAGATATATACTTACACTTGGTTCGTCGTGCTCTTTGTTTGCCGCCACATCTTTACAGTCCTTAAGCCAATGCCAAAATTCATGGATTTTTTGAAATCTTTCCGAAAAGGAGCCCAAAAGTAGACACCTACTTTTTGGACCCGAATTCGGGGGATTTCAAAACTGTTCAAAGGCTTACTTTTTGGGTTTACTCAAACAACAAAAACTAAACGAAAATAGCTCTTTTTTGATGTACATTTAGTTGAAAGCTTAACCCCTAGTTTCAAGTTTCTTATTCAAAGACCTGCGCGAGGGCAGAATGTTTATGGAAATGTTGAGCGTAAGCGTAAGAGAACTCCCAATAAACTGCCTCTCTTCTAAGCTGGCAGCCACACACACTCACAACAAGTAACACATACGAAAGCAAAGAAAACAAAGAAATCAGCCAACCAAATGAAAGCAAATTGTTTGAATAAAAATCAAATTACAACTGAAAATAAAAAATAAAGTGTATTTTTAAAATGGTTTTCAAGGTGGATTTGGGTCTATTGTGGTTATTTTCCATGTAATTAACAAAAAGGATGTGGATTTCAGAACTTGATTGAGCAAATGTAATTTAAAGAATATTTTATAGCTTTTTTCAAATTTTTTTTTAATCGATTTTTAATAATCTTTCTAATATATCGAACTTGGTTTGAGCTTGGAAAGACAGAATACTTATCGTTATCGTTACTATATCGATATTTGAGGCAAAGGATGAGGTTTTAACGTTGCTTTACATTTTATTTAAAAAAAATCGCATTAAAAATAATTATTTTTAACGTTTATTTTATAGTCAAAACACGTATCCTGCGATTGTGAGAAATTACTTTCAAATTAACAAATTAGATTGTTATTCTTATAGGAAAAGTAGAAAATAAATGTCTTTAGTTTTTGTTTTTATAGGTTTCAGGGAATCTTTGTTCTTGTTTTTAATTAGACCAAAATAAAGGATATTCTATTGAAGCTTTCATTTCATTTCAATTTAGAAACTTCATTATGGTTATTATTATTTTATTGCTTTTTTTTTTAACAATTAAATAAGGAATTCACAGTTTGTGCAATTGGATTGGATTTTTGCTCGACGCTTTATTTTACATTTGTAAATGCAGCTTAATCATACAATTTATGATGATGTTTCGATGCTGGGGATGAGGCATTAAAATTAGTCAACTTTGTGGAGCATTTCTTAGGGAAACTATCAAACTAAATGAAACGAAAAGCAAATAGTAGAAGTGGTAGTCCAGGTAGAAGGAAAAAGTAGAAATAAAACCGATCGATCTATTGGCTAAACTTGACGCCAATATTATTCACACGCGACTGCATGTGCTGTAGGACGTCCTGCGAGAAGTCCTCGATGGTGGTGAAGCGACTCTTCTGGAAGCTAAAGATGTCGGCCAGAAAGGCGAGCAACTGCTCCCGGAAATAGTGGCAAATCTCGCGCAGGTTCTCGTTCGGCCCGAAGAATCCCCAGGCCATCAGCGGCGATATCTGCTCGGATATCACGTAGAAGTGCGACATGAAGCCGTTGGGGAACTTGAGCATTCGCTTCTTCGCCTTAAGCACCGACCACACGGCCGTGGTAAGGGCCTAAAATTACAGAGAGTTCAGTAAGAACACACTTAAGGACACTTGGTGAGGTCAGCTTACCGTCTCCTTGAATCCATTGGAGAGCCAGCGGTTCTGCACGACCGCCGTAACACTGGCCGGCGGCGCATCCAGATCCTTGAACGAATCCAAGATGATAAAGTCAAGGCAGATGTCGTAGAAGGTCATCGCCTTGACGTTGCGCTGCTCCAGCTCCAGCTGGATGCACGGCCAGTTGTTGCTGTCGCGCAGGAAGTTCACCATGTCCTCGTAGCCCACGAGGAACTCTTTGGTGTCCTTGTCGCCGAGGCAAAGCAGATCGGTGAGTATCTGCCGGCCGGCATCGCAGATCCACTGCCCGACCGCCGGATCCTTGAACAGAAACTGGAAGGCCAAGCGAACGCAGTGCAGCTTGGCCAGGTACTCGGTGTCGCTGCTGCAGTGCATCAGTTCCGCCCGAATGGTGCGACACGGCACCGTGTACTCGTCATGGTGCTTGAGGGCCGTCTGGAACAGTGGATACTCCTCGTACGAGGTCTCGATGAAGCCATCAAACTCCCGCAGATCCGCCACTTGGTCGAGGGCCGATGCAAAGCTCTCCGCCGAATCGAAATTCGGATCGGAGCCCGCACGGCTCAGGACACTGCCGGATTTGCGCGACCTGCGATCGTCGTCCGCTTCGCCCGTCTCCTCGGCCTCGTCTATGGAATGCTCCTCGCGGAACAGCACCGAACGCTGGTCGAGGAAGAGCAGCTCGCTCTGCTCCTGCAGCGTGTACGCCATCTCCAGCAGATTCTGGATTTCGCGACAGAACTCCGAGTCCTCTGCCGTTGTCAGCAGGGCGGGCAGGCCGCCCGGTGAATAGTGCGCGGCCAGGGCATCCTCCCAGAAATTGATGACCGTATCCAAAGCTTCCATGCCCATCATGCCCAGCTGTTGGGCGGTAAGCTGTGTCACCATTGTTCCTCCGCCGGTTAGAGCATTCTGTCCACCGACGCCGCCACTGCTGACGCCGCCACCAACAACGCTGCTGCCCAGCACACCAACGCCAATGGATCCCGAGGCCATCGAGAGGCGGTCGGAGTAGGCAATTGTGGAGCCAACGGGACTGCCCGACCGCGCCGAGGCCTTGGACCCGGCTATAGATATGAGGTCATTGGGACTGCGCATGCTGTTGCGATTCCGCCGTCCCGTGTATTTCCTCGCCCGGCGAGGCGGACGCGGCGGCTTGCGTCGTCGCAGGAATCGGGAGAGTACGCCCATCAGGGCCACGCCGGCCGTCAGCGAGAAGATGACAACCTGCGGGGGATTTAGAGATGGATTAGAGGAACTCATAACTGAATAAATATTGGAAATATATTAGCTTTCACTTGGCACTTTGCCCCGAGAAACTCTTCACTTTACTGCGTTCAAAGTATTGGCGAAAATCCATTAGTTTGAAACGCTTAACAAACTCACCTTTGTGGTGGTGGAGACGCGAAAGGGCAGCAGGTGACCCCCGTTGGTCCATGTCGCTGGCATGAGGCGCTGCATCCTCAAATCTCTATCTTATCTGCTCTTTGTTATTGTTTTATTTGAACACTCGACGGGGTTTTCTCTTTGGGGGAATGCAAATTTGGAAGTGGAGGTCAGTGGGAGCGGTTGTCAATTTGCGCCGCCAGTCCGATTTGTGCGATTCGTGCAACGTTGCCCGCTCATCGGCGCTTGGCGTTGTTATCTCTTGGTCCAAGTTACTTTATTCCCGGGTCACAACTTCAGCCCTGCTCCATGTGCGCCGCCGTTCGTCGGAGTTCGTGGTCCACGGAAAGCGGTTGGGCGGGCTAAGCACGCAGCGGAAGCAAGTAGCGGACTCGAGTGGTCGGGACGCTGGGCGGTTTCGGAATTCGTGTTGGCTTATCAGTGAAAACTTTCACTTTTTAGGCCTGAAAAACAACAAAATTGCATCACAATGCTTTAGGGAGAGCGCGCGGCGGCGGCAAAAAGGTGCGATCAGCTGTGTTTCACGACGTTGCCGGAGGGAGAAAATGTACCTGCAGTGCTGCCAGATAGCCGTGATGCGTGGGCTGAAGAAAAGCCGGTCGAGCTTACTGCACTTTTCAGTGTTGCCAGATGCAAATTTCGTTATCCAAGAGTTAAAATGAAAATTTTTTAAGCGGTTTTGTTCGAAGCCCCTGAATTTTCCCCCTAAAATTCCACCTAGGACGACCAAAACCACCTAAATTAAGGGGAAAACCCCTGTATTGGGAACACTGACACTTTTCTGCATTTGTAGCTTTTTTTAAGTATGTAAAAACTTATTTTTTCAGTTCAATAAAAGAAAGTCGAAATACTATTTTCTGATTTTAGCAAAACAGTATAAAAATATAACTCTTATGTATGTGTGTATTAGTTGCAGGATATTCCAATTATGTTTATAAAATTACAAAACTGATTATGACAAAATTCTCAAAGATAAATGAAGATATATTTCATTATCATCAATTCTTGGCTTGATATTTTTGAATAAAGCAATAGCAATTTAAGTGCGTTTACCTTTCCAGTTGAAGTTTTTAAAAATCTTAAATAACAATTAGCAGAATAAATACTTTTTGTATTCATAAGGTCATTGGGCATTACAAAAAACCTACTAATTCTGCTTCATACTGGTGGAGACTGCATTCTGTCACTTAGTACGTTTATCAGCACCAGCAAAAGCAAATATGTATTTGTTATTCATCAGATATTAACGCTACCAATCTGTAAAATCACTAAATTAATAGTTACTAATCATAATGAGACTTATAAATCCAAAATCAAAATCCAAGTCACTGTTTAGAGAGCGCTTCACTCCAGTCACGGAATGCAACGCGCGAGCGCGCATCTCTAACAGAGTTGCACCGATAAATCGATAAATGATTGATTCATGCAAATCCAAGAGCGGGAAAGGGAAAAGTTGCTAATTGAAAACGAATTAAAACTAAATCAATTATGACACTTGCGTTTTTGAGGCTAAGCCAATTCGATAACATGGCCGCGATGACGTCACGCTCCGCTGACAACAAGAGCACGAGAAACAACAACGGCAACAACAACAATCACAGCAACAACACACGGTCCAAGCACTTCGAACCGGCAAGAACCGCAAAAATACTCGCGAAAGTCTCTCGAAATATTTTGGCTTTATTAAAAATTCTGTATTTTGGCATTGGCGCGGGCCAAAATATACAATATATATTATATTCATTTTTTTGAAACACACGCACGCGAGAGAGCGGGAGCGGCGCGCCTTTTACTCATGCCAGAGTGGCAGCAGAAAAAAGCAACAAAAGCAAAACAAGAGATTCAAGCTTACAGTGAGCTCTCGATAGAGCGAATTGCAAAGCAGAAGTGCAACAAGTGTAAGGATTTTGTTTGCAGATCGATTTTTTTAGTTTTAACTAAGTTTAAGGCATAATTTGGTGAATTCAACTTTGGGTTTTACAGCCTTTGTTTATGTTTGAGCTTTAAGAAATTGTTTGAGTTGGATTTTTATTATTATTATTATTTTATTCAATAATTTATTTATTTATTTATTGGTTATAAATCTATTAATAATTTAATTATGTATATGTAACAAAATGTTATATTTTTATATACAGTCTGAAAGCATTGGCAAAGGTTTTATTTAGTTATAAAGTGTTTTCAGTTAGAAATTGTATAAAAAGTAAAAAATTTTTTAAAATAAAAGTTTTTCTTGTTTTAGTATTCGAATTATATCTATTTTTTTTATTATTATTATAACTTATACATTTTCTTCTCTTTTTCTCTATTCCCATTACATTTTCTGCTCTTTTTCTCTATTTATTCCCATTATAGTGTCTCCCTCTCTAAGCTTTTTCCCGTTCACTTCATCGAGCGGCCACTGTGGTTGGATGTGAGCCGCTGCCGCCTGGCATTGTTATTTTATTTTGTTATTAGTTCAGCGACGCCGCCACTCATCATCAGCCGTCACCCGTAAACGATGTCCGAAGATGCCAAGAGTGAGTGCATGCATAATGGATATTGAAAAATTGGATAAATCATAAAGCATAATTCATAATAATGGCCAGGTCCTGGACCACGCACCCGGAACATCATCGAGAACCAGCTGTTCCGCCGGCAGCGCAGCCTCAAGCTGGAGGCACTGCAGCGCCAGCGGACCTTGGATTCTGGCGACGGCGTTGAGGGACTGGGTCCCGATCCGGAACCCTTCGACAAGGTCAGTTGTAGTCTCTCCCCCCTCTCTCCCATCAAGGTGACTTCCACATAATGATCTCTCTTCCCGCACAGACGCACATTGTGATTATTTTCACGGCCAAGGCAAAGCTGCGACACTGTCAGGATGTGGAGAAGATCATCCAGGAGTTTGGCATCCAGACCACTTTGGAGATTGTGGGGTAAGTCAGCAAAAAACATTTCAATTGAATTCAAATTGTAATCAAATTATTCTTTTGGTAGGAAAACCGAAAAGTACCTGTATCTGTCGGCCAGCGTGGACACGCTACTGCGTCTGGCCGATGCTGCCGAGCTGGAGAAGATGACCACCACGAACAGCATGCAAAAGTTCAATTACGGCTGCATCTCCGATTTCCTGCTGCCGGGCATGAGCAAGGAGCAGATCCTGCGCTACTGCGAGATCCCAGTGCTCATCAAGGATGTCATCCAGGATGGCATCAAGTCGTACGTGCAGAAGGGCTACATCGAGGATATGTTTCCACTTCACGATATTGTGCGTTTTAATCTATTTGATATTTCTGCTTTGGATTTAATATTGTTTTAATTAGTTGTACCTCGAACGCTTCAATTGGAACCTGAAGCGCACCAGGCTGCCCATCGAGGACATCCGCAACTATTTTGGCTCGAGCATCGGCCTCTACTTCGGCTTCATTGAGTTCTACACGAAGGCCCTGATATTCCCCGCTGTATTTGGACTGCTCCAGGTGCTGTTCGACCTGAATATATCGCTGGTGTGCAGCTTCTATGTGATCTGGACAACGGTGAGTGTGCATATCGAAATATAAAAGCAATGTGGCTAACTCATTGCTACAGTTTATAAATTAAAGAAATTGTTTACGCCTCGATTACTAAATATAGACCCGTTTTTAAGTGCTTTTTAGTGCCTGCCACTTAATGGAGATCATAAAAACTACATTCATTTGTTCCTCAGAATTGTAAATAATAATAATAATAATAAAAAACACAATAATAGAGACTAGAAGCAATTAATATTTCGATACTATATATTTGTATGACTTGTTTAATTGTTTTAAAATCGAAAGCAATTTTTGTGGCCTCACTAAAATATTTATTTATACAGAAATGCTTTGGTTTTCATTATTAATTATTTGTTTATAAGAAGAGGACATTTAAACCCCAAATTTGAGAACTTTTCAGAAAAGAAACAAAGAAAAAACGAATTAGAAAAAAAGAAATGATTGCATTGTTTGAAAAATCTTTGAATTATTTTTGAATACTTTAAATTTTTCTGTGAGTTCTAAGCGATTCCTTAGAAAAAGTATAATTTAATAGTAAAAATAATTTGTTTAAATTATATTTGAACTTATTACAAATATATTTGATTTATAAAAGGGTTCTATTAATGAATATTAATGAATATATATCTGTTTTTAGATATTTTTGGAGCTTTGGAAGCGCAAGAAAAGAAACGAAGAAATAAACTAATTAGAAATAAAGAAATCAATTAAATTATTGAGAAATCTTTGAATTATTTTTAAATATTTCACATTTCTCTGTGCGTTCTTAGCCATTCCTTAAAAAAAGTATAATTTAAAAGTAAAAGATAAAATTTTAAATTATTTTAAAAGTTATTACTGATATATGTGATTTATAATTAATGAATATATTTTATTTTGTAGATATTTTTGGAGCTTTGGAAGCGCAAATGCGCCGGCTACTCCTACCGCTGGGGCACCATCGAGATGAACAGCTTGGATAAGCCGCGATCCGCCTACCAGGGCCAGATGAAGCCGGATCCCATAACCGGCAAGATGACGCTGCACTATCCGATGCGGTATACGTACCTGCAGATGTACTGCATCTCGTATCCGGTTGTGTTGGGCTGCGTGGTGGCCGCCGGTTGCTTTGCCCTTTACCAGTTCCAAATCGAGGCCGAGGTGCTGGCCGATTTTGGACCAGACTCCTGGCTGCTGTACATCCCGGTCATCGTTCAGTCCGTGCTGATTGCCATCTTCTCGTGGGCCTACGAGAAGCTGGCCACATTCCTCACCAACTTGGAGAACCATCGGACGCGGTCGCAGTACGATCGGCATCGGGTCAACAAGCTCATGCTCTTCGAGATCGTGAACAACTTCTTCTCGCAGTTCTACATAGCGTTCGTGCTGCAGGATCTGCGCCAGCTGAAGTACCAGCTGATGATGCAGCTGCTCGTCTTCCAGGTGCTGTGCATTGCCCAGGAAATCGGCATACCGCTGCTGGCGGTGCTGCGGCAGAAGTATGCCGAGTTCCGGCACCGCGAGGTGGCCGAGGAGAAGCTGCGCTCCATCAGCGATGTGCCGCGCTACGAGCAGTCCTTCTACGAGTCCGGGCTAGACGAATACCATTCCACGTACGAGGACTACCTGCAGGTGTGCATCCAGTTCGGTTTCGTCGTCCTGTTCGCCGCCGTTGCCCCGTTCGCCGCCATCGGAGCGCTGCTCAACAACATCTTTGCCGTTCACATTGACATGTGGAAGCTGTGCAACATCTTCAAGCGTCCGTTTGCCCGCCGAGCCAAGAATATCGGAGCCTGGCAGCTGGCCTTCGAGCTGCTCTCGGTGATGGCCCTGCTCAGCAACTGTGGACTGCTCTTCCTCCAGCCGAATGTCAAGTGAGGCTTAATTACTTCTCTCTGAATTCTGTTTCTGTAATTAAACTTGGGGTTTTCTTTTTCTTTAAGGGACTTCTTCTCCCACTGGCTGCCCTCGGTGCCGGATCTGTCCTTTGTGATCTTCGAGCATCTGCTCTTGGGCCTGAAGTTTCTCATTCACAAGGTGATCCATGAGCGACCGCGTTGGGTGCGCATCGGTCTGCTCAAGTCGGACTACGAGACTAGCCAGGCGCTAAAGCAGCTCAAGTGGGTTCCCCTTGGACGCTATCCCTAAATTAATTCTATTAATTCAATTAATTCCTTTAATTATTTACAGAAAATTCAAGGCAGAGGCTAACAAGATGGCCTGAAAGTGGTTATAGCTGGATCTCCCACTCCTTTTTTGGTGCTAATCATACTACCAGTCCATTTTTTCTTATTTCAAAACATTATTATTTATAAACATTACAACTAAGCAAAGCGAATGTATGCAAAGAAACTGGAGGGAATCGGAAGGAAGGAAGAAAGGAAGGTAGGAGGGAAAGTGTGCCTTAACCCACAAACTCATTTAATAAATAAATATTATGTATATTATAAAAGTTGAAATCTCTAATTATAATCCTAAATAACTGTTCATCGTGCTCCTCTGTAGTGCCGGAAGGCCAGATAGGCATCCAAGGCATGCAGTATGCCCGCCGCATAGCCCATGTACTGAAAGGGTTTTAAAGAATTCAAGCGGTTGATGCAAAACCCCTTAAATATAAAGCATTTTTCCAACACTCACATAACAGGCGGTCATTGCAGGATATGCCCAGAAACCGGGACGCACCAGGAACTGCGGATGCAGCCACACCACGCACGCAAAGCCCATGTAACTCGCCGAACTGAAGTACATGCAGCTGGCCAGTCCATTGAAAAGAGTCTCCTTGAATGGATATAGTTATAGTTTAGCTCTCTTTGGGTCTCCTCTTTACTCACAAACATGGACTGCCTGATGAGATTGTACGATTTATCCGAGAAGGCGTAGCAAATGAGCAGTATTCCGTTGGTGGTGAAGCAGTGTCCCGTGGTGGCCAAGAAGCTGGTCAGCGCCTGGCCAATGGAGTCCGCATACGGCACGCCGTACTTTATCAGCAGTCCCTCGCAGAGCATGGCCAGTCCCAGCTGCATGAGCTTCAGCAGTCCGATGCGGGACATTAGGAAGCCAAAGTTGATGCAAGTGCAGACGCGGCAGCAGCAGATCCGGATGCCCAGCGGCTGGCTCATTCCCCGAACTCCAAAGGCGGACATTGGCGTCGATCGCTGCATGATGATAATGATGTGTGTGTTTACTCCTGCGATCTTGGATTGCAACTGATTGTGCTGTGCTTCACGGCTTTGTTGTCTCGCAGAAGAAGGAAGAGGAGGAGGAGGAGGGTTCTATAAATAGCTCCTGGGCCACATGTGCGTGTGCCCTCCAAGGAGTTCGCTGAGTGCGTTTCTGTGGCATTCCGAATTCAGCAAATATACAAAAGCATTTGCTACCTGCTTCGCTTTCCTTGTTTTTATAGAGAAATTAGAAAATTAAATCTATAAAAATTAAGAAGTAGAATTTATAATATTTTCTGTGTTTTTTTAGAAACTAAACAAAGTCACTCCACATCTTAGTAGGTTTTCATCTCCTAATCCCCGACAGCTGTCATTCTCGCCTTCGGTTTCCTATGATGTAGTCACAAATTCCAAATTTCAAGTCTTCAAAGCACAAAATTTTGCAAAATTAAGCCAATTCGCCTCCGCTGCCTGTTCCTTTATCACTTTCTAGTTTCAGGATGTGCTTTCGGTTTCTGAACAAAATCTTTGGCTCCAACCGGCATCGCGCCAATGCCGCCAATGATGAGACCTCCCCGCGTCCTAGTCTGGCCAATGTGCGACAGGTGTCCATCGATACCGTGCTCACCGTCAGGTCGGCCAAGTCCGTCAAGTCTGGCAAGGCAACCGTTGGCAACCCGGGGACGGTCGTCGTCCACGTTGGCAGGCAGATGACCCACAGTGCCACCAGCATGGTGGTGGAGGGGAGGCAGTCCGTGGCGGATGGATCGGGCGGAGGAGCTATCAGTTGCAATGTCACCGACACCGACACCGCCTCTGCCGGTGCCGCCGCAGTGGTCGCCGTATCGGGAGCCGGAGACAATGGAAGCCCCGGCAAACGCAGCTCCTGGTGGGGTTTCTTTGGCATGGGCAGGAAAAAGTCCAGGTCCAGCAACGAGACGCTTTAGGAAGACTTTAGTAGGACTCCTAGTGAATCAGAACTCGGAGTTATCCTTCAATTAAGTCCCGACTTCGCAGACTTATTTGCATAAATAAATATACATCTTTTTTCCAGGACTTGTCAGAGTTATCAGATTATATTTGCATTTCTATGTTTGTTTATAATTTTATTTAATTATTATTTTATTTGTATCATAATATATAATCAAATATATAATATAATCAAATAATATAATATAATCAATTAATATAATCAAAGGAGTCTGGGCTTCCCTTTTCGGCGTTATTTAATTTAATAAGAAATATGTATTGTATTTATGATATAACCCAAAGATCTCTTACACTATCAGCAATACAAAGAGATCAAAAAATCATCCGTATTTATTTTTATATATATATAATATATTTCCCCAAAGATCGGATTATCATATCTTATTACTTTCATGGAAATTATTCGGAAACTTTTGAGAATACAAGTTTAGCTTTATTACTTGTTTTTTTTTACATAAATATTTAACATATTTTCAATATATAGTAATTTTTAAGTATATTTTGTTTACAAGATCCTGCAAGGTTCCCAAAAGAGACCAGAGAATTAAAGAATCCTTGAGAATATTCATCAACATTGATTCCAACAATGTAACACTAATATTTATTTCAACTGCAAGGCTATAAAACCTTCGACTTGCTAAAGTTAAAGAAATCATTTGCGACTCTATAAGGCATATATATTCTTGAGCAGCAACAACAGCCGAGTCGATCTAGCCATGGCCGGCAGAAAATAATGTTTATAAATTTTTTTAAAGCCAAATTTGTTTTTGTTTTATTATCAATTTCTTAAGTTTGATAAGCGATTTCATTGTTAAAATTCTCAAAAAATTAAGCTTAACATTTAATTGTTTTTAAGCAATTAAAAAACTCAACATCCAATAACCAAATCCAAAGTTAAAATTCCTAAATTTCAACCCATTCTAGTAGGCCTCCATTTCCGTACCCCTGACAGTTGTCAGTTTCACCCTTTGATTCCCGGCTGTTAGATCTGCTCACGTATCAAAATTCTAAATTTTCCGAAGCATTCCGAAGAAATTCCCCAAAATTAAAGCCAAGTATTCCTAATCCTCAGCTGCTGCTCTAGCCGCATCCAATCTGCTTCCGAAATTCCAGCCGCAGTCGCACCCGCTTCCAGTTCCGCATCCAGGATGTGCTTTGGCAAGTTCTTCAGCAGCAGCCGTGGACAACGGTCCAACGCTGGACCGGAAGCCGCCGGCTCCGTGCGTCCCAGCCTGGCCAATGTGCCGCAATTGTCCGTGGACAATGTGCCGGCCGTCAAGTCGTCCAAGTCGATGAAGTCGGCCAAGGCGGCCGCGGCGGCTAGCCACGGGACCTTCAATGTGAGCAACCAGCTGGCCCCCAGTGTGAACACCATGGCCTCAGAGGCCAGGAAGTCCGGGCTGGGCGGAGCCACCACCACGGACATTCCCGCCAGCGTCTCGGGGGTGCCCAATGCTGGGGGACCCGCCAGCGGATCGGCGGGAACGATTAGCAATCAGCGCTCCGGGAGACGCACCTCCTGGTGGGGCTACTTCGGCATGAGCAAGAAGAAGAATTCCAGCATTGAGTCCCTCTAGAACCCGATCCCGGAGCGGCGCAATTTGCCAAGGATTCTTCCCCGTTGACCGCCGTCAGGACTTGCGAGAAGGAGCTGTCTCTCGAATACAAGAACTTGGAGCAGGAGCTGTCTCTCAAGCACAATCATTAATATAATACCTTTGGCTAGTTATAATCCAATAATCAGGCAATAAACCATCCTAAAATCCGTTAAGGATAAACCTCAGGAGATGCCTGAGAACCAAAATCAAACTCCTTGATTCCTTGTTTTATAATGTTTCAGTTGTTATTTATTTTCAGCTCATTTTCTAGTTGTAAAGTTTGGCTTGATTCCCCGATTTAATATGGGGTCTTGTGTATATAGCATACCATATATATCCCCATGATCGGATCATCTGCTTTCCGAGATCGTGTCGTGTGCTGGACAGATGGGGGGAGAGAGGGGAAAAAGCGGGCCAAACAAAGCTCAAACGTCGCCACCGCCGAGCGATTAGTGTAATTTATCAGTCGCAACGGCAATTTATCGGCGGGATTTATGTGAGATAGAGAGGGGGATAGGGGGTAGAGAGGGGTAGGGGGGTTGGGAGGAACGACGGGTGACGGTGGGTGGGGCTATTGCGGGGGTGGATGCTTTTTGACAATAAAATTAATGTGGCTGTTATCACAAGTAATTGTTGCCGGCGGCATTTTTTTTTGTTATTGTTTGCTATTACCGCTACTATTGTTGCCGGTGGCTTGACTTGCGTCAATGGGCAGCTACACTGTGAGAAAATGAATGTAACTTAGTGAAAATATAAAAAAATACATTTAATTTAATTTGTACTGTATTTCTAATTCTATTCCAATTTCAGCCAGAAGCTTGTAAAGCACTGAAGGAGTCACTTCGAAACCTAAACTTCATTTGTGTACTTAAATTCTTGATCAGCATCAACAGCAGAATCAATCTAGCAATTTTTAAGGAAGCCCCAAAGAAGCTAACAAAAAAAATAAACTAAATTCAAAAGCTAATATCTAGGCGATCCATAAAAATGTATACAAATTTTTAAAACTGATGCTGAAAGTCAAGAACAGTACTTTAGGATATTATACAGATCGTACAAAAAAAACCTTTTTAAGTTAAAGCACCGCAAAAGGACCAGAAAACTGAAT
This sequence comes from Drosophila watanabei, assembly GCA_008042575.1. Taxonomy (NCBI): domain Eukaryota; kingdom Metazoa; phylum Arthropoda; class Insecta; order Diptera; family Drosophilidae; genus Drosophila; species Drosophila watanabei. The sequence continues at coordinate 193,429 of VNJS01004672.1, forward strand.
TTGTTGGCAATCTCAAGTCGTAATATCTTTATTCTTTTATCTTTATTCTTATATCGTTATTCATCGCATCGAAAACCTTCTGAAAAGTACATTTCGGTTCTTAGTTTCTGTGTAATTTATATATATTTTTCTTAATATTTATAGAAATACTTGAATACGGTTCTTAGTTTGAAAACACTTCTTTGGATTTAAAGAAAATGGTTCGTTTAAAGGAGGATCATGCTAATTATTAGGATTTTGTAATGCCTTTTTTAAAGCGTCTAAAATTAGGAAATAAAATACCAAATAAAACTAGAAAGGAAGCTTATTTGGGGAAGATGAAGTTTATATACTCTTGCAGTTTGACTTTGGATCATAAAAATCGATTATAATTAAGACAAAAATGCATTAATTTCAATTCGGAATTTCAATTTGGCATTCTCAAGTCTATATATATTTTAATTCATCGCATCGTAAACCTTTAGAAAATTATATTTCGATTCTTAGTTCCTGTGTAATTTATATATATTTTTCTTAATATTTCTAGAAACACTTGAAATACTATTTTAAGCCAAAAATGCATTAATTTAAATTTCAAATTTCAATTTGGCATTCTCAAGTCGAAATATCTTTATTCATCTCATTGAAAACCTTCTAAAAAGTACATTTCTGTTCTTAATTCCCGTGTAATTTATATATATTTTTCTTAATATTTCTAGAAACACTTGAAATACAATTTTCTTGGTGTAACAATGACGCTTCCGAATAAAGAGAGTAACCGTAACCGCTGAGAATTTGCATAAATTGTCTTGGCCGGGAGCGGTGATAGTTCGAGACATATGTAATACTTAATTCTTAATACTTAATAGTTGATACAGACATATGCCGTAATGTGCAATTGCAATCTGCAATTAGGAATTTGCCAATTCCGTCACGAATCTTGCACGTGCAACGTGCAACGTGCAGCATTAACTGGCATTCAACTTTGGGGGTAACTTCGGGGCGCATTTTCAGATTTCCCAGCGACGCCGGCAGCGACTCTTGTTTATTTTTAAAGACAAGGCATAGAAATGAAACAAGTGTATATATCGGATATATATATCATATATATCCCACCGATTCTGTGTAGACTGAGAGAGAGGGGACCTCATTGGGGCCGATGCCTCTGACGTCGTCGGTTCGGTTCGGTTCAGTTGGACTTTAAAAAAAAACTTACAAAAAAACAAGGCGCTAAATACGCAAAGATTAATTAACGTAACAATTTCGGCTGTAAATAATTCGAATCTCGTCGCGTTGCATTGAAAAATTGTTTGTAAATTGTTGTGTCATTACAACGGAAAAGAGAGAAAAAATAAATACAAACAACGAAAACTGCAAAAAAAAAACCGACACACTGCGCTGATTGTCGAGCCACAGATTTTCATTTTTGTTTATTTTCGTATTTTGTATTTAGTGTTTTGTGTTTGTGTTTCGTTTTGGGTTTATTTTGGTATCGGAACAATCGGAACAAGCGGAGGAGAACAATGTGAGTGGAGTGGAGTGCCGCCTGCCTTTAAAATGCACTTAATTAAATAAATTGCAAGCCCCAGTCCGCGGCTCCAGCCCCTCGGAGTCCCTCCCTGTTAGATACTCACTTGTAACCGCTATATCCGGCCTTTCGCTCGATCCGATCTAGCGGCTGACTTCTGACCAGGAAGAACAATTGAAAGCATCTCAAAAATTGGTATTTATGGATGATCTGAACCTTGTCTCGCCAGCGGCAATGAGATCTGCAAGGCATATTATGATGACGATGTGTAATTGTGCACATATATTATTTGGGAATGAGGCCAACATTTAAGAATAATTTAAGAATAAATACGGGAATTTTTGAAGAAAATATTTAAGATATATTTTTGGGCATCTCTTTCATATTTGCTTAATTTTGGTTTATATTAAATACTGGGAAATCTTAATTAAAGACTTAAATGGTACACTTTTTATTTTGAACTTTTCTATATAAAAAATTTATTTCATTTATATTACGTTTTTTTTATTTAAATTTAATTTGATTTATTTTAAAGGGATATTATGTTAATTTTTAGCTGTTTGCAATAACTTTTAAAGCGTGTTAAGTGTAGAAAATTAAATGCCAAATAAAACAAGAAAGGAAGCTAACTTGGGGAAGATGAAGTTTATATACTCTTGCAGTTTGACTGTGGATCATAAAAATCGTTCATAACAAAGCCAAAATACATAAATTTCCAATCGGAAAGCTTTTTTAAAGTGATTTTTGTTGGTTTAAGAAATTAGCATTGTAAATTAAAAATTTAAAAAGTACTAAATTGACTTGAATTTTATTTCTGCTTAAGAATATATACATATGTTTTATGGGGTCGAAAATGACTTTATGTCCATATTAAGCCCATAAGAAAACCTCAAAGATTCACCTTTTTTGAATCGATATTTATCGATAATTTTATTTGATCTTTTTTTCTACCAAATCAAAGTTTTAAAATTCCACAACTCAGCTAACAATGCATTAAATTCAAATCAAAAAGCTTTTCTTAGCTAGATTTTTTATGCATAATAAATCTGTATGCTGAATTTAGGGTCTTAAAAAAATTCATAAAAATAGCCAATTTTTTTTTTTTTAATTTTAAACTTTGAAAAAATGTAATAAAATTTATTTTTTTTTTCCAAACTTGTCTACATTGTTTCGGCTGTTAATGCTGAATATATATATTCTTTATATATTTATATGATTTATTGTATATTATATTATATTATTATATTATAATAATTATGATCAAGTTATTGCATACGAAATAAAATAAAATAATTGCTAAAACTGTACTACCCGAAGATCGAAGCCCAGGTACCTTATATAATGGGTTCAGAACTTGACTAAGTTAGTACAGTTAGAGAAGCTGCTTTCTAGAATTTCTGTTCGCCTGAAACTTAAGTGCATTTTTGAGTTTTGTTATTTAAAATTGAAACGAATCGATATAAATTAAATACCAGGCTACCAGCAACCGCTTAAAAGTTTTTCAAAATAAAGTAATTATAAAATTCTGCAGTTAAACAAATGAATATCTAAAATAATACACACAAAGTCTCAGCTGAATTCGCCTCTTCCTCAATGGACATTCTAATTATTGTAGTCATGCTTAGGTCATGATCCGTAAAGTGGGAAATACGTGGCGGAAATTCTCGGATTCTCCGGCACGTAAGAGGCCATTAAACAAAGGGTATTATGTATGTAGTTACTAATACTATTCGCTGTTTGCTGGCCAAACAAACCGCACTTGGCCATTAGCAACGAACTGCAGCTGCCGCTCTCTGAAAAAGTGCAGCGCCTTGCAAATATTTTTCTCCAACTTCGACTTGATTTTAACGACCACAAATATGTAATTGTTGATAAAAAAATATCAAACTAACAGCGAAAGATGGAGAGAGAAGCAAATGTTTTCGGTTTGCTATTTTCTATTTATTTATTTGTATATGTTTTTTTTTCTTTGCAATTTTCTAAAACGCAAATTCATGGGGCGCGGACGAGAAAGGCGATTCTTGGAGGGCCGTAAACAAAGACCTATCTGGGCCAGAGATAATGATGCCAAGTGGCCGGCAGTCTGGCCCACTGATTGACCATTATATATATGTATATATATTACTATTTGGGGAGATCCTAGTCTAAAAGTGCCGCCTCGATTGGGTATTATTTATAGCATTTTGTTTGCCACGCGCCGACGTCACTGCGAGCATATAATCACTTGCCGATGTCATGATTTTTTGGAAATCCAAAGCCCCTAAAGGCCTGAAGGGCCCAATCGGTGTGAATCGAGTTCACTTGCACCCATCTGAAAGTATAAAGAATTGAGCGTGCACTGGGAAAAAATTAGGTATTTTTGAGCAACTTAACTGAATAATATTTAATATATTTTTTGGAGATTTAAAGCCAGTTGAGTGACCAAAAGTCCATAAATACAAAAAATGTATCTAAGTATAATAAACAAATAAATAAAAAATAAATAAATAATAATAATAAGAATTTTGGTCTAATAAATTTGGTTTTTATGGCTTTAAATTATAGTCCTCATCCACAGTATTTATATTTTGCAAAGGAGTTTTTTCCGACCTTAAGAAATATATATATTTTTGATCAACATCAAAAGCTAAATCGATCTAGATATGATTTTCTTTTTTTAGATTGACGATATATTTTTTTCTTGTAAAATATAAATGTATATTAATAGCGATGTAGCCTTCTTTTACAGTTTAAACTAGATATGTTCCACAGAAAATGAATTTTAAACTTTTTAATAATTTTTCTAAGGCTTTACATCAATAAAATGGTTAAAAGATAAACACAGATCCATTAATTTTAGACTTTTCAAATTACTACTTATATTACTGGAATATTACCATTTCAAAAAAAATAAAGCATAAATTTACCTAAAGTAGTTTCCAGTGTACACAAAAATTTCTTCTTGTACCTACAACAAATGTGCAAACAAATGCCAAAATAATAATAGAAACATTGCAAAACTTTCCATGAAGTCAAACTTTTGGCCTAAAACAAACCTAGAAAAAAGGTTTATAAAAATAGTACACCACACTTTATACAGGGAAGAAAAGTCTTATTTATCATACCGAAAAATGTTACTTTATTTTAACTTCTTAGTTTTTCTCGCCGTGTACTACACCGGAGATGATTTGGCAGAAATTGAACTTGAAGTTGTCCGGCTGGCTGGCTGGATTGTTAATTGATTAGAAAGTCCGAAATCGTGTCTATGAAAATTCTCCCCGAGAACTGGAAAAACCCTCTATTGAAAAAAAGGATCTCGATCCTTTGGTAGTTGCCAACGATAACTTATCAGATTTGTTGTCTCTTCGATAACCATTCAATTTGGAATCTTATCAGCTCAAACATGACTATAATATTGCGCAATCTTGGTGTGACTTCAATTAGATGAATTGTGAAAATCGCAGAATCACAGTTCTCGCGATTGTGTTGAAAAATAAAAATAAATTACTTTGATTTGCTGAAACAAATTTTTTGTTTTTTTTTATCAAAAGTTATAGAAGGTGTTTTTTGTCGTCGCCTGTGCCTGTGTTCAAATAACAAATATATATACGATGATTCATGGGGAGTCGGAGTCAAGGCGGAGGGCCCTAAGTTAGTACCGGATGGAAATTACTTTTGATTGTTGTTTGCAGGGAGAAAACCGAAAACAGTTTGCCAATAGTCTGCCTGCCCATCTGCGTCATTGCGAAAACACTTGTGTCTGGCGAAAGGGGCGTGGCCGGAGGTGACAGACATTACTGTACAACTGGGCTTGAAACATTAGGACTTTTATTCAAAAACTTCCAATAATTGTTTATAACTTTATAAAGCTCTAAACTAAAAAAAGAACTTATTTCAAAGGCTGAAAATAACAAATATCAATCAAAAATAAAGTTTATAACTTTATAATGCCCGTAAACTAAAAAAAAAAACCTATTTAAATGTCTGAAAATATCAAAATCGATATTTAAAGCTAAGGTCTTTACATAAATATATATTTTGGCATTGATAAAACGATATTTTGCTTGAATAGCATCGAAAAAATGGAAATAGATAGTTTAATTATGATATCATTATAACATACCTAAAAAACGATATATTTCGATATTTAACATTTCGATAAACTCTTAAAAACTACATTATTTTCTGTTTGATATTGTTTTAAGTTCTGTTACCTTTCCCGCTGCTGTGGCTTCCCTTAGATGCGGTTAAGAATGTAGTATTTGTTGGCTGAAAGCGCCATGTATCGCAAATTCTTTTCTTGTGTCTCGAGACACGACGGGGTCGTGTTCTATGCTGCTTATCAGCCAACGGCTATCGGCAAATCGATAAATCATGTCTCCGGGGAAGAGGAGATCTTCCCCCAACCCCCTTGGGTCCCCCCGACCCCCCTGGCGTCGCCTTGATCTACTGACGTTACGATTACTATTACATTTACCATTATGGCAGTAAGTTACCTGCAAGTGAGCTGTTTTGTTCGCAGTGACATTGAGCGTCCGGCATCGCTTTCATTTGGCTACAATTTCAATTTCAATTCCAATTTCGATTCCATTGCGTTCGCTAGATGTTTTTTAATTGGGTTTAAGATCGCTTTAGCATCGTTGCCCGGCTCAACTTGAAAAAAAATTGCGATTCTGAAACCGATTCGGGGATGCCCCTTCTGTGGCGATAGCTATTTGTTGTATTTATGTAAATATTTGATAACATTTATAATGTATTTGCTGTTAATTTATTATTTACTACTTGTTTTGGTTATTATTTATTTCTTTTTCTTATTTATTTGTTTAGTTAAAAGAAGTATCTCAAGCAAGTCGATTATTGTATTTAAAAATTACTTTAGATATGTTTAAGAATTTTAAGTTTTTGTATGATTTTTTTTATATATCTTACGATATCTTGAAAAACTATCATTTCTGTATAATAATAGTTATAGCAACTAGTTATAATTTTGTAATAAGCATTTTTATGTTGTAAATGAAAAGTTTTATTAAATAAATGTAGTATTAAAAGTTAATATTAGTTGATTTTTACGGATTACTGAAAACGTTTGTTTCAATAAGCTTAGAAATTTCATGCTAAATATTTAAGACTTTATTTAAATAACCAAAATTAATATTAAAATTATTAAAACATAATATCTTTAGCTCTTTAAAGAATTTAGAGAAATGTTTTAACATATTTTAAAGCTTAATTGTAATATAATATATTAATTTCGCCAACAGAAAAAATCCTTAGCTGGCATTAAATTATAAATTAAACGCTTAATTGATTATAATAGCGATATTTATTTTGAACCTATAATAAATTTGTGGTTATTATTTTCTTGTGATTTTTATTATATTTTATTTTTACTTAAATATCGTTAATTTATTTTATTGGATTTTTATTGCATTTCATGCATAATTTTTAAATTTCATTTCAATAACAAAAATAACTTATAAAATTGTTAAAGCATAATACTGTTAGCTACTTAAAAAATTGAGAGAACTTTTAAAGATATTTTAAAGCTTAATTGTGGAATAGTTTGTTATTGCCAATTGAAAGAATCCTTAACTAAATAGCCACTTAAGGATTCTTTCTGTTGGCATAATAAATAAATTAATAATTAAAGGCTTTATTAATAGTAATGGAGGTATTTATTTTAAGCATATAATACATTTCTGGCTATGATTTTTTGTCATTTATATTATATTATATTTTTACATAAATATGCATAATTTTTTCGATTGGTATTACTGGTTAAGTTTTGATAATACCGAGGGTTAAGTTCCCTTCCTCGTCGATCCGCTCGACGCCGACTGAGCTGCCGGCGCTGACGCGAACGGCGACTGCGGCTTCTCAGCTTTTGGCGCAATCGAAAGTTACGTTTCAGCTTTACGTAGAGCGCATTAGTCGATCGCTGAAAGTCAGCGGCGTTAGTTCACAGTTAAGAAAAAACCCAAATAAATAAGAAGAGAAATTAAAAATAGTGCAAGAAAGTCTCAAAGAACCTTAAATCGCCAGGAAATAGTGTAAGTGGTCTTCCAATCCGATTATCTAATATCCGAACGAAGTGCTCTCGAAACCGCAGATTTAAGACTCTCAGAAATTATCATTGATAATCAATTGATTAGTACGAATTTAATGACAGTGCAAACCCACGGAGCAAGTTCGTTCCGCCGCCCAGACGAATTCGTTTATTTAAATGGTTAAATGTTAAATTAAAAACACTATGATTGCCACCGAACCTATTTCTATTTTTAAAGCCTTAATTTGTGCAATTAAATTGCAAATTGTTGCCACCGCAAATGATTAAATTAATTAAATTAATAATGGCGCAGCCGGGAAGAGCAGAAGATGCGACTCTCCATTTGTTTAGATATATGTACATGCATATGTAATATAGAAATTTATGTATATATATATATTATAATGTGACTGAAAATCGTGCTCGCATTTCTCCAGCGATTTGGCATGCGATTCTCGACTCCCCCGCTCCTTCCTGAACCCACACGGAAATGCTATCTTATTACTATATATATTTATATATAGAGGCTGGTTTTATAAGGCTTAACTATATGATAATAATAGTTCCTGCTGCTTGAAAACTATAATCCTCGATTATATTTTACTACAACTTTAAATAAATATAAAAAATAAATAGCAAAACTACTCGAATTTCTGAACTAAATCATTTAAGTAATCAGGACTTTCTGATTTAAAATAAGTATATTAAATTATAACATAAAAATGAAGAGTAATCAAGAAAAAAATAAAAGAAGCTTTTAGATAATTTTCTAAAATAAATATATTAAATATTACCAAAGTTATGTATATAAATAAAGAAAAAATGAAAGAAGTATTAAGATGATTTTCTGCATATAAAAACCAAACAATTAAATTTAGGGAATTGTAAAATACAGTTCCTGATTTCCTCCTTTTTTATTTAACATTTCAATAAGTTCAAAAATTTCATGGGAAATATAAATATAATATAAAAATAGCAAAAGTACTTGAATTTCTTAAATAATTAATTCAAATAATCATACTTTTCTGATTTAAAAGAAATGCATCGAATATTAACATAAATATGGAGATTAAAAAAGAAAAAAAAAACAAGTATTTAGATGATTTTGATGAAAAAAACTAAGAATTAAATATAGGGAAATGTAAAATAAAATATCTGATTTCTTTCTTAAAAAAAAACCAAACTCAATATTACAATTCCAGAACAGCGCAAATAATTTAATGTGTTTCCTTATTCATCCTTTATTTCCCATTATCGCTTTTTCCGCGTATTTGTGTATATTTTTTATATAAATCTACAGCTCTCTTTACGCTTAGTTTTCGATAGTTATTCCTCCGATTTGCATGCAGCACGTCGTATAAAGACCCAATAATAAAAAAAAGTGCTAATCAGGCGAAACTTTAAATTCAAATCATGAACCAATCAATCTCTCCCTTTTTCGGGCCTCCAGATCGGTGTTCGTCTAGAAAGAAACCCCCAAATAATGAGTGACAGCCGGTGACATTCCCCACATTGAGAAGGGATTTTATGGGTTATCTCTCTTTTTCACTACTTTGAAAACCAAACACATTCGATCTTCGACTAATTGCCAAACGTGAGAGATAAAATACCTTCATCCAAGTTCAACAGATATCGCCAAATAACTTCTTTACCTTTAACTGAACTGGGAAGACGTTAGGCAGTCTCTGTCACATAAAAAAGACAAGCCATAAAGTCTTCTAAATGCCATAAAACATTTCAATTTATTTATAATTTATGGCAAAGTGCCACTGTGGAGTTAAGAACGTATTTTAAGTAAGTTAAATTTTTTGTTTAGGCAAAGGTCAACGAATTTAGAAGAAAATGCTTAAACTTAAAGGGGTTTCAAAAGAAAAATATATAAAAGAGAATTTATAATATTATTATTATATATTAAAGGGTTTTTAAAGGGAAATTCTATAAAATATATAAAAATATATAAAAATATATAAAAATATATAAAATATATGCAAGTTAAACAGAACTAGGTCTGTAAATTTAATTACCAGTTGAGTAAAATACTTAAACATTTAAAAAATATTATAAAGTTAAGTAAAATACTTCTAAATATAAATAATATATACCCTTTTATACAGTTTAAAATTAATTTATTTTTAATATTTAAACCCTTGCCAAAACCCTTAAGTTATATATAGTTCAGCATTTGTTTTATATTTTATATACATTTTATATTACATATTTCAATTTATTTATAATTTATATATATAACTATATATGAATATATATATAAATATATATATAACTATATATGTATATAACTATAACTAACATTTTTTATTGAAGCAATCAGATTTCTTAGATAACGCTTGAACTGATGACAATATATGTGATATTTTGCAAGGTTTTCAGAGGTTAAATATATATCATTTAAAAAGATTTGTAAATTAAACGCAACTCAACTATAAAACACATGCTTTAAATAAAATATTTTTATAAATTCAGTTTTAAGACCTAGCAAAACCCCTTTTAAAACGCCTAAATTATGTTCCGATTCTGACAAGTTATGTGACATTAGTTTAGTATTTTCCGTTAGTGTCTTATATATTATATTCATTTTATATGAGATATTTAAATTTATTTATTATTTATATATATAAATATAAACCTAACATTTTTCATTGAATCGATCTAATTTCTAAGATAACGCTTGAACTGATGACAATATATATATGACATTTTGCAAGGTTTTCAAAGGCTAAATATATATCGTATAGAAATATTTGTAAATAAAACGGAACTACGTCTAAAATAAACTATAAAACATTTGCTTTAAATATTATATTTCGATAATTAAATGCAGTTTTAAGACCCTTAAAAACACGCCTAAATTATGTTCCAAGTCTGATAAGTTATGGGACATTAGTTAAGTATTTTAAATTCAGTTTTATTTATAATTTATATATATTTAAGTATATATCATATAGAAAGATTTGTAAATAAAACGGAACTACGTTTAGAGAAAACTGTAACAATTTTAAGACCCTAAAAAGACACCTAAATTAGGTTCCAAGTCTGACAAGTTATAAGACATTATTTGGGCATTTTATGTGCTCCCAATGTTTAGGTGTTTGTGTAAATATATAGTATTTTAAATATATATTTTATTTTAAGGAAGTCAAACTGTCACATTAGCTAGTTAGTGCGTTGTCAGTCAACCGAGGATCAGTGCCTTAAAAGCATGGCCTGTAAACAATAAAATCAAATTAATTATGACCAAATAAATCACTGACATCGCTCAGCGCGGGCAGAATTATTGCCCTCTGCTGGCTGATAAGCGACGTCAGCTTAGGCTTCTCCCTCCAATTAATTAGCACGCGAACGGCGACGCTGGCTGCGGCGGCAGCAGCATACGTTGGCAGAGGAGATTGGCCAACAACAACAACAACAAAAGCAATACCGGAGTAAAGTCGATCGAGCGTCTCATTATGCTTTTCTGCTTTTCCGCTGCCGCTGCTAGGTTTGCGTCTGCGGTTGCTGCAACTGGGCCAGCGCGCACACAGTCGAAATTCGGCAGTTCGAACTTGCGAAATTCGAACATGCCAAGACCTAGCGGTTACTGCCCGAAAAACTATCGAAAGTCTTGGCCTTGAAGTATAAGAAGATGTTTTTAAGGAGGAATTTTTAAATGAAATTTTAATGGAAAATAAAAAAGGGAAACTTACAGTTGCCTTAATTAAATAATCACACTATTGGAGGCTGCACTGTATTATGTTCGCTTTATTTGTTTATTTGATCGCTGCAGTTAGCTAACTGCATTTACACAGATGTTTCACGGCCTCCTCTCGTTTTTCTTTTCGTTTGTTTTTACACTGTAACCTTAAGGGGATATTATATAAATTAGAAATTTTAAATTATTGACTAAATTTCATATATTAATTTTGATATACTTTCAGAATATGGACCTAAAAATGGAGCTGGGCGGCTATGTTCAGTCCTCGCCAAACACCAAGCGATTCGTTGTGGAAGATTCGAGTGAGTTTTTTGAATGAAATCTCGTTAAGGTGAAAGGGTGACTACCCTTTCTTCCGGCTTAGAAAGTCCGGAAGTGCGTCGAGTTCGATTTCGAATTTGAATTCAAAACCGAATCCGATCTGAAGCGTTCAGGTCAGATCAGCGTCAAGTTGAAGTTCAACGGTCGTCGGCCCTGAAACACGATGCATCGTGAGCGGTTTTTATCAGCCGATTACACTGAACAAAAAGACTGGTATTAAAGTCAATTAAAGTGGTTTAAATTAGTTACTTAGGTTTGAGTTTACTTTGGGGCTTGAATTTAGAGTTTGAACAAATAAAATAAATAGAAAACAGCCTGTAATCCAATATAAAAAGTGAATTTTTTTCTATTTAAAGTAATTCTTGTATATTTTTACCATTAAAATATAACAATAATCTATCATTTTAAATAAATAAATGTAACTAATATTTACAATACATTAAACTTATTAACTAATAAATACAAAATTAGTTAATTTTTTTTCATATTATTAAATAGAAATGCAAAAAGAAGCATTAATCGTAATTATTTACTTAAATTTACCATTAATATTTGATTTCAATATACAAACTTGCACTGTAAAGCTTTAAAAGTAAGTTTAAAATACAAATAAGTCAACTTTCTAATAGACTAAAGGCCGCTAAAATGGTGAACTCCCAACTACATATGACTTTACAGGCGACCTTGCGGCAATTTACGCTTCACACCTGCCAAATTGGAGCAGCTTCCAGTCGCTTCCAGTCACTCACTCACTCACTCACCTGTCCGCTTTCTGACTCTCTCTCTGTCTCGCCCCCTGCAGTTACAAAGGTCACCTCCGACGGGGAGCCCCACGGAATGATGACCATGGTGGCGGGACTGTCCGGACTGCTGGCCGCCATCATCATTCTGGCCGTGCTCGTGTCCATGGTGGCCTGTCGCAAGCAAAAGAGGTGAACTAAAAAATAATAAAATAAAAATAGAAGAGAACTCAAGTTTCTACTTGCAGCAGCCGGAAGAGCAACGTTTCCGCGAATGTGGCCATGACCAGTGTCCAGCTGGATCAGCCGCAGTTGGCCGGCAACCTGAATGCCGCCTTCGCCGAGAGCACTCTCACATTGGACAAGGATCAGGACAAGGAGGTCCAGTGGCGGCCCACATCCGTGGTGGTGGAGCGCTATTAGCTCCATGGGCTTCCATAGTCCCCGGAAGGAAACGTGATGTTTTTGTGAACATTTGAGACTGAGACTTAGCCTAAGGATTCCCATTCACCAACTTTTATTGCATATATATGCATATATGGTATATATTCTATTATTATAGGTATATATCTTTTTTTTTTTTTGATTGTTGAAATGTATAAAATATGTCTAAATACACACTTATATTAAATAAGGTTACATTTCCCTTGACAAAGTATTTTTAACTGTTTTAAGATTCTAAACTTTCCATTTTAAGCGTTTTCCGCTTCCAGATATTGCCTAGATGCGAATTCTACTGAAACATTTTGGTATTTGGGCTCTGTAAATTTTCAATCTTAAAATAGAAACAATGCCTTTTTCTCCCCTCTCCTTCAGTGCCAGGAAAGCCTTCTCATAATATGTATCTTTAGTCCATTTTAACCCATTTGGTTAGTTCTCTTCACTGAAACTGTGAAAATAATAATTGAAGTTCTGCAAAATACACTTTAAATAAATTTGCACTCAAAGAAAAATCATACTTTCTGGCTGCCAACACTGTTTGGAGCCCACACTGATTCAAAAACATCAACAAATCCAATTTATGTATAAAATGCAACTAAATTAAAAACCAAAACTCCTAAAATCAGGCGTAAAAAGTGACAACATTGATTTAGAATCCCTCCGAGACGCTTTTACTTGTCATTTATAGAAAACTTGAGACAAATTTAATAAATAATGGTTAACAAAATCAATCGTAAGGCGCTGCTAATACCAAGGCAGAAGAAAAATTCTTTAGCCAAAGGACAGCACTGATTTTTCTTTGAATAACAAAATAAATAAAAGGAAATCAAAATAAAATAACTGAAAGGAGCTCCAACTGCAGCCAAATTCACAGAGAACTGAATTGCTTTCCTAAAGAGACTTGACTTTATAGGTTTTGTCGAGCGACAGGAAAGGTTTCATGGCCTTCCTGATTGAAGTTTCGAAACTCTGAAGTTTAATCGAACTTCCGTGACAAAACTATCGACCATCGGTATTCCAAACCGCTAAAAACTTTGAAAAGTTCAGGAATTGAGAAAGAAATAGTTCCTCTAACCCACAAATAATTAAAACAAACCAATTTAAAACTAATGGCTTTATTACAAACAAAAAAAAATGGATATAAGCTTACGCCTACAGCGGATACTCTATTAAGTCTGCTCATTTCTTGCGCTCGTAGCGGAATTTATAGACCGGCGCACTGTCCTTGGTGCCGGCCTTCACTTTCTTTGGCTTGAGGAGACGCTGCTGCTTGAGGGAGTTCTTCAGCTGTATCTTCTGCTGGACAATGCCCAGCTCCCGTTCGCGCATCTCCCTCTTCCTCAGCTCGTTGATGCGCTGCTGCCGTGTGGAGTTTGGCGCCGGTGTTTTCTGCCACGAAAAGAATAAAGTTCAGTCACATTTCTAATACAAATATCTGCACAAATATCTCACCGTTGCCTGTTGCTCTGATTCTTGAAGGCGTTCGCCGAGGCTAACGTTTGCCTGTCGCTTCCTGCCCTCCTCGTCGAAGATGTACCGCTTGTTGGAGGCACCGGCATCGATGTCCATCAGCTCGACCTTGAGGCGTTCGATCTTCCGCCGCTCCACGGTGCGCTTCATCACCACGTACTTGAGGTCCTGCGTCTGCATCAAGGCCAGCTGCTCGGGCGTATGCTCGTCCTCCTTCTCCTTCTCGCGGTGCTCGTCGTTGGCCAGCTTCGAGTTGATCATGTGATGGTAGAACTCATCCGGATTCTTGTTCTGCGCCCGCCGATACAGCAGCTTCAACGTCTTCTCCTTTTTCTGGGCATCGAGGGCTCGCTTCTTGTAATCCTTCTTCTTCTCGAGGAAGCCCAGGTGCTGGCGCGCCTCCGGCTGGTGGCGTTCACGGTGCACCTTTTGGTTACTCTTCGTTGCCTTCTTCCACGACGACATCTTGTGTTAGTTTTTGCGTTAAAATTACGTTTTAATAAAGAATCAAGAGCGGAAAGGTTTGTTTACGCCAAAAACGTGTGAGTTGGGGCCAATGTGACCGGGTGATTTCGGATAAAGAATACAAGTCTGGTCACACTTCATTCACTCTTGGCATTGGCGTTGCCAGACCTCACAATGAAATTTAAATTTGCGAAAACATTTTCCGGAATAACTGTCAAAAACGTAAATATTAAGCTGTTTATTTTTCACTCCCTTCCAATCTGCCGGAAATCTTACTAAAAAATTAGAAAGTGTATAAAAAAAACAAGAAAACCCAAGGAAAGTTATGTTTTTTAGATATTCCGAAATATTTATTGAAATAAAACTGTAGTATATAAATGATGAACTTTCGCCAGAGGCAAAGCTTTATTTGTTGTGATTTGTGTATTACATTTAAGGTGCAGTGAAAGCCAACTACTGCGTCTTCTTGTCCTCCTTGACCAGCTGCTCGTCCTTGAAGTGGAGGAACACGAACGAGAACACAAAGACGCCAATCATCATGGAGAAGGCGCTGGTGTAATAGGGGAAGGCGCTGGGAATGAATCGCTCGTACTGCGTGTGCTCCAGGGGGCGGACCGAGACCTGCGTTGTGCTGTACAGGTGCGTGTAGCCAACGCGATCGTAGTCCACCTTGAACTGGTAGACGCCGTAGACATCGGGAATCTCGAACTTGGCCTGGTAGGCGCCGGACTTGGTCTGCTTCAGATAGGTGCGCACGAAGGGATCGATGCGGACGAACTCCAGCTGGATGTCGTTGGCCTTGAAGGCGCGCCACTCTCCCGCGACCAGCTCCTCGATGGCAATGGTATAGACCACGGGATCGGTGATGGTGTACGCCTGCTCTGGCGGCAGGCTCTCGCCCTCCTTGTGGTGCTGAACGGAGGCCACGCGAAGGCGCCCGGTCTCACCGAAGACCCACTGGCTAATGGACTCGGCAACGGCGCGATTGCCCGCCTGCTTGTGGAACACACCGCTCTGGGCGTACTGCACCGCGGTGGTGAAGCTCTCGTCGGCGAAGAAGTGCAGGGATCCGGAGAAGACCACCCGGGCGTTGTTCCTTGCCTGCAGGGCGGCAATAAGCAGAGTGCCGCGACCCACGGCGTGCGGGTAATCGGTGACACTCGCCTCGGGGTTGTAGCTGTAGGCACTGCTCTCCGCCGTCAGGAGCTTCAGCACCAGCGGGTTCTCCTTGTCGGCTATCAGGCCAGTGCCCCGGTACAGCAGGGGAGCGGCATCCGACTGCCTGTTGGCCTTGCCCACAATAGTGTCCGCCTGAATCAGGTTCTTGGCCGACGTGAGAATGGTGGTGTGCTCGCCCGCATCCGAGACATCGTAGTGAAGATGGTCAATCACCGCCGCATTGTCCTCGTCCAGCTCGAAGCCGCACTCCGAGGCAAATTCCCTGAGGGCGTCGCCAGACTTCTCGCTGCCCGCCACCAAAACGTTGCCGCCGTCGTCCACGAACTGCGCCAGCCTATCGACGCTAATGTCGCCGCCGAACTCCTCGACACTCGGGGCAAAGATGATCAGATTCTTGTACAGATACTCGCCGTATTTGGACAACAGCAGACTGGAGTCATCGGCCAGCTTGTAGGTCAGCTTAAAGCCGCGATCTGGCAGAGAAAAACAATACTTTTAACTTCTCCCCTGGCAAGGCATACTTTTTTTTCTTGTCCACGTCAGAGGTTAGCCGGCGTTTTTCCACCTACCTTGCAGTGACTTGAAGAAAAGGGAGTGGGTCTCGCGTATGGCCAGGTTGTCCAGCAGTATAAGCGTGTTGGCATCCGTTTCGAGGACCGCTTGGCAGTG
This sequence comes from Drosophila watanabei, assembly GCA_008042575.1. Lineage (NCBI taxonomy): Eukaryota > Metazoa > Arthropoda > Insecta > Diptera > Drosophilidae > Drosophila > Drosophila watanabei. The sequence goes on from VNJS01004672.1 coordinate 209,955, forward strand.
GGCAATAGCCACGGCGGCAATTAGGAGCGCCTTCCACAGCATTTTATCAGCTTTTTCCGGCTCTTTTTTTCTGAAACACCAATTAAAGATACTGACACTTTAGTGTGACTGCGTCGCAGTAAATTATAATACCAAAGTTTATATACCTTTGGTCACACTTATTCGCTCAAACAACAAATTAAAATAAATACAAATAAAATGGACATCTTTGAGAACCTTTGTCGCACCTGCGGCAACGAGTGCCTGGACCTACTGAACATCTACGAGGTGAGCGTCAAGGCTCTGGACAAGACGGTGACCGTGGCGGAAATGCTCTCCACCTGCCTGCCCGCCAACTTCCCTGCTCTGGATCCCTCCGACGCGTATCCCAAGCTGATCTGTCGCATCTGCCTGAAGAAGCTAACCCTGGTCTACGAGTTCAACCACCAGTGGGTGGCGGCCCACAGCGAGTTTAATGTGGCGCTCAAGTTTGAGGAGCGGCGGAAGCGCAGTCTGGCCAGCAAAACGCAGGACTTTAGGGTACCGGATTTGGTTAAACGTCAGGAAGTTGCCGAAGTCCCCAGGATATCGCCTGAGGCTGGTGGGGGTGAGTGAATTAAGGATCAGGATCATCTAATTAAGGCTCTTGCAACTGATTTAAAGCTCTGTCTTGTTAACAAACAAAATCCGGCTCAAACTGTAGTTGCCTTGAGTTCAGGGGAGCAAAAAAACAGAAGAATTATAAAAACAAAACGTATCATTTATCCTTTTCACTCTGCCCCAGAATCTACCCAAATATAGCGCATTTTCTCCTGATTAATAGCCATCTCTCTCAGTTTCAAGGCAGCATTCAAAATTAATTGAAAACCCAAGGATCATCAATAGATTTTCAATAGATCAAGAACCGAATCTTAGTTAGACTTCAAACTGCATAAAATGTTATTTATGTTGAAAACATTCACTGCGAATAAGTATTTCTATAATATTCTGTTCTTCTAATTGTTAATATTTTTAATTTCAGGCCCTGTAACTGCCACCGAGGATGTCAAGCCCAGTTTTAAGTGCACCATCTGCGACGAGTCCTTTCTCACGGAAAAGGCTTGGCGGTTTCATCGCAACTTCTCTCACAAGGATCTCTAGCACTTAACCACGACTTTAGGATAATTAAAAAACATAACTCAGGAACAAAATTTGAGTTAATTGTTTTACTTAGCTAATCGCATAAACAAAAAAAGTAGTTAAGCTGAGAGGGAAACTGTCGTCTGGCTTTCCGGGGGAACGCCGCTTCTAGTCGTCCTCATCGTCTCGCACTTTCTGGGCGCGGGGATCGTCGTGGCGGAACACCACATAGCCCAGCTTGTAGCGGCGGTTGTCCCCATCCTTGGCGTAGTAGTTGGCCACTCCGATGGTGGCCATCACGATGCCAGCGAGGGCCAGAGCCGATCCGCCGACAATGTCGGGAATCTCGTTCCAGGCGCGCTTCAGTAGCGACGTCGAGCCACGGGCGGCGGATGCGGACATTTTGGTGTGCTGCAATTGGTATGATCTAGCAATTATATTCTTTTAACAGCAAATTGCCGAATATTTACCAAAAAAAAGATACGCTTTTAGTTACACAACGGGAACAGCTGTTGCTAGAGATGGTGCTCAATACGTTTGCCTATCGATATTACCATCGGTATCGCTTTCCGTTACAGGTGACAAAACGCGTTCTCCAAGATATATTTAAATTAGCTAAACTGAATTTTTAAAACTATATATACAATACACTGATTTGTTATACAATAAAGACTTAGATTTCGTGTATTTTCGAGATGGTGTTCTACTTCAAAAGCCAATAAATGGGCTTTAGGGATTTTTTAGGACAAAATTTCAACCTTTTGAGATCTTTTAGGGGGAAATCCAAATTTGCATCTGGCAACACTGAAAGCCGTTCGTGTGCGCGATAGCCGTTCGTGTGCGCGACGAAAAAATATAAAATCGTAACGAGCAGAGAGAGGAGCGAAAAAACGTGTGAAAACTACATTAAAATAAGGTACCGCCATCGCCAAACTGTAAAATACGCATCGAACTTGAGAGTTAGCTCTGAGCCTACTGCGAAAATGTTTTCAAAGCCGGATAGACATTTGATGTTCTGGCATTTCAAGGACCTTTTCTGCTCAGAGACTCCTGTCTGCTGTTTTGTGTGGGTGTGTGTGTGTGCGTGTGTGCAGTGTGAGCCCCCGGATGTGCCAGTGTGGGTGTGTGTCTCGCGTATGTGTTTTTTGACCACGACCACCTGGGCTGTAGTCAAGTGGAAATTTTGCGTTCAAGGACAACGGTAGTGGCGTCCGTCCCCTCCCTTCATCTATTTGACAACTACACTCCGACACTTTGGAGGGTATTCTATCCCCTTTATGTTGGGGCAATACGCGAGAGCGAGAGAGAGTGAAAGAGGGGGAGCCAAGGAGAGCCCACCGACGACAAGTTGTCTGGCTAATGCTATGTACAGTTGAAATTGGTTTTAGAACTACTCCGCCCCCACCTGTGCCACAACAAAAAAACTTCAAGCTGAATAGAGACTTTAAAATGACCATTCGAAAAGTGTCCAAAATATATTTAAGAAAAGGAATTAGATTTTCATTTGCCATGTGTATTTCTTCGATGTGTGTGCGGGTATATGCCGTATTTTGTTCTTTTCTTTTTTGCCGCGATTGAGCGAGCTTGCGCACACCAATACCAACTTGCATTTGGCATATGCCGCTGCCGCTCTCTCTCTCTCTGTCACTCGCTCGCTCGCTCCCAATAGCCGGACCCCAGCAGTGCACTCTAAAATAACTGTTCGCGAGCGAGCAAGAGAAGCAGACAGGCGTTAAAAAAATAGGAAAAATAAAAGTATAGTTCAGGAAAATAGTATCAGCTGCGGCGCAGATTTGACGAAAGTCGTTAGGGGACAAAAATTGCAATTGTAACGAAATGGAGAAAAAAAATGACCAGCAGCCGTTCTAAATTCGGGTACCACGTGTGTCGCTGCGTTCAAGTGTGAGTGCGAGTGTGTGCGTGTGCAATTGTTTTTTGCAGCTGATTTGTGTGCGTGTGATGTGGACAACAACTACATATGTACATGTGTATGTGTGCATATTATCTAGAATCAAGATTTAATTTCGCCGCACACATCCGCTGACCGAAAAAAATAACGATTTAGTCGGAATCCCAAGTAAACTGGGTTATTCAATTATTGTCTACTGGTCAAGGACTTTGTGTGTGTTTTGGGTGTCCTTGCAAACGAGCTCCTTGCGGATAATATTGCTGGGAAATGGATGAGGTGCCAGCGCTTTAGACGCGCCTGCGTGCAAAATAAGTACAGTGACTGCTCGAACTAATAAACGTTTTGCTTTGCACTTAATAATCTGTGGGCTTTTCTAAGAAAGAGTGACTTGCTAACTTTTTGATAAATCTTTTTCTTTGGAAACAATTAAACATCAGATTGAATTTGTATTTTATGTTTAATTCAGACTATTACGTTTTTCAAATTTTACATTAAACGTCAGTGCGATATAAATCCGAAAAGCTTTACAAAGGCAAAGAAAATAATGTAAAACTATGTAATATGAAAATATGTAAACAGATGTTGATTACCATGTGAAATTAGAAACGTGATTTATGTTTATTCTTTGTGAACCAATAAAATACTGATCCCTTAAACGAACCTAAAATGTTTTTTGTTCTTTTTATTAGATATATTTTTGATTTAATAAAATTGCATTGGTTCACTACATCGAGGTGGCACTGTACAATAAAAGAAGTTAAGCGAAATAAGTGAAGAGCTCAGCTGCTTGCTGTACAGATGTGTGTGCGTGAGCGTTTGTGAGAGTGGCGCATAGCTACACATAACCGTAAAGAACGTAACGTAAACGTAACAGGAGCCAGAATACGTCTCATCTCCTCCAAAGGAGGGGTGGAGCTGGGACTGGTAATTGCCAAGCGAATAAATGCCGATGGGAGATCGTACGATCAGTTTCGTCTGTGGGGTTAATAATAAACAAAAAATACGATACGATTTTCTAAGACAACAAAAAACAACAAGAAATCAGTTCGCAACTGCAAAAAAAATAATAACCATTCTAACTAAAATCCCTTTTTTCAACTTAATAAATACCAATTGGAGAACTGAGTTCCATTAAGTTTACAATTGGAGAAAATTGCGAGACCTAATCAGAATAAGTCTTCTCATTCCAATTGTCAATTGGATTATCTGGACCAAAAGGCGTTAGTGTTAAAATTCCTGTTAATATTAACAGCTTGAAAGTTTTTATTGGAAATATCAAGAAATACAATTTGGGAATACATACAGCAGAGTTAGTGGAAATCTCTCTTTCCCACTTTGAAAACTGTTTTTAAAACAACCAGGGCTTTCCAAAAAATATTGTTTTTTAAATGTTAAAACTTTTTGAAGATGGCATCGAGTTACATTGTTATTTCCTTGGGCACAGCAGCTGTGACTTAACAATTTATTAGAAATAACATTTACTTGTTTTTCTTTAAAAATATACATAGAGGTTAAAGCTGCGCTTTCCAACTAAAAATTTTACTTCGGCGCAGAATCACTTTCCCATACAGCCGAAAATCATGCAACAATCAATGCGTTAGAGCCTATGGGCGTAGGTGTGTGTATTTGTGTATGTATGCTGTTGCATAAGCCACAGGCGTAGTCGGAAGGGTATTGCATTCATTGATTTGTGTGTAAGGCTTAAAAGGGGAGAGGGCCTTAGGTTAAGCCAAATGGGAGAATGAAAGAGAGCGATACAGAGAGAGAGAGAGAAGGGGAATGCTACTGAAAATGCGAATTCGAATTGCACTGTTTTGCCTCCCACTACTCCCATTCATATTCGCCGCCCGATTCTCGCATTGCCTTTGCTCCGTTAGTCAGTTACGTTAGTTACTTGTGAGCTTGTGTGTGTAGTGTGTGTCGCGTTACACTCCGTTTTTGTTTTGATTATCGGGTTTCCTGTGGCCGTTTCACAAATATTAGTTGTTTATTTTATTGTTTTAAGTTCGGTTTCCACTCTAATGTACATCTTTGGCTAACTTATCTACTCTTTTACATCTTTTCATAAATGTACTTCGGCGTACGGAACGGATGAACTAAAGAGCGGCGCTGTCGTCCAATTTCAAAATCGCCTTCTTCGGTAGTGTTTCGTTGTCGTCGTCTTCGTCGTCTCGTTCGTCCTTTTTTCGCTTTCTTTCGTGCAACACAACATCAGCAACGACATCCACAGCAGCAGAAACAAGAAGAGCAACAGCATCAGGATCAGGATCATCACAACTCGCCATGCCATCATATGCAGATGCATAAAAACAACAACACAAGACAACTAAATCAGCAGAAAACACCAAAAACAAAACAAAAAAAACAACAAAAGTATAAGGAGGCTCGCAAAAATGTTTACAAATTTGCAATAAGTTTTAAGTAAAAAAAGTACACAAGTGGTAGAAAAAGGAAACAAAGGAGAAGTACTGCAACAAGGAGGAGCGAAAAGGCAGCATCAGTAGTAGCAGCAGCAGCAGCAGCAGCAACAGTGTGTCTATGTATGTGTCTCACAGAATATAATAGTAGTTGTCCCTCTCGCGCCTACGCCCGGTAATCTAGCCGCTCACGACGCCAAAGTCTCGCTCTCGCTCCCTGGACTTTCTAGGCTTGCAAATTTATTTATTACGCGAGGACCGACTTCGTGGCATGGCTCTCTTGGGAGAGCGGCAGGTCGTCAGGGAGCAGCAGCTGCAAAATCAACAACAGTAAATAGTTAAGCTTAAAGTGTATACAAAGGTGAGGAGGATAAGGCAAACAAGAAGAAGCCCAGAAGCCAAAACACAAAAGGAGAAAGCAGGATCCAAATAGATATTTACAAATTAAATTGAAGGAGAGTCCTTAATAGAAAAGGTGAGTATCGCTTTTTGGTACTATTTATTTAAATAACATGTATGTAAATATCAAATTTAAACTTTGCCCAATTCCTTTATACAATCGTTTTCAAATTTTATGAGATCGATAAGGATCGATTAAGAATCGTTCGATATACCTTAATATTTGAAATCGATCCTTTGATTTTCGAACTTGTAATTTTAATTAAAATGCTAATGGATTTTAAAATGATAATATGATAAAATCATAAACTGGTTTTATTATGTTAAAATGTTATATTGATATTATCTTAGCATTACATTATATACATTAAAAGTTTATTAGTTTATTTATTATCTTAATATTACATTATATACATTAAAAGTGAAATGAAATAATAAATATTATTTCCTATGCAGCATCATGACCACTTTGGAGGAGCCTGTTAAGGCGGTGGTGGACACGGTGGATCCGTGTCCCTCCATTAACACCAGCCTGAAGACCGTGCTCAGCGACGATGCCTCGAACTCGTCGGTGCTGGAGGACACCGATGCGAGCAACACGAGCAGTAGTTCCAGCACCAGCAGCTCATCCAGCAGCAGCTCGAGCTCCAGCTCTGGCTCGTGTTCGGGCTCTGCCACGGACACGGACACGGGCAAGGGCAGCAGCGCTGTGGGCAGTCTGGACGTGACCAGCACCTCGAGCGTCGGGTCAGCTGCCTCCATTTCGTCATCGGTTACCGCAGCCGCCGGACCGCCTGCTATGGTGAACTCCAGCTCGTTAACGGGCCTGGGATTGGGCCTCGGGCTGGGTCTGGGACTAGTGGTGGATGTGGACAGTACTGGGAGCAGCCAGGAGCTGAGCAGCCACGGCGTTACCGAGCTGGACTCGCTGGAAGACTCGTGCAATGGCCTGATGATCAAGGACGGGGACAAGATGTGCAAGCTGTGCAGGTGAGTTGAATTGAGAGTCGAGTAGTTCAGAGCGTGTGCTTACGATCTGCTTCTTAGTTCGCGCCTAGTGATGCCGCGCATCCTGTCCTGCCTACACGTCTTCTGCGAGGACTGCCTGCAGGCGGTGGTGTCCAAGGATTCGATGTCGGCCAGCTCGCCGACCAGCTGCTCCTCATCCTCGTTCGACGGCAGCGAGCATCAGCTCCATCGCATGCACACGCCGCCGCTGCTTGAGTGTCCCGTGTGCAAGCAAGTTACGCCACTGGGCCCGAAGGGCGTTCAGGGCCTGACCTGTGACTATATCGTGACCAACGTCCTGGATCTGTCCAACCTGGAGTCGGAGCACATTGCGTGCACGTCGTGCAAGAGCAAGGAAGAGGCTATTTCGCGTTGCAACGACTGCGCCAACTTTCTGTGCAATGGCTGCGACAACGCCCACAAGTATATGCGCTGCTTCGAGAACCATCAGGTGGTGCGCATCGAGGACCTGCAGAAGAACGTCCACGACAAGCTGATTATCCACAAGCCCGTGTGCTGCCTGCAGCACGTGAGCGAGAATCTCAAGTACTACTGCTTCACCTGCCAGGTGCCGACCTGCAACGATTGTCTGCTGAGCGAGCACAAGGGCAATGATCATCACTACGAAACGGCCACGGTGGCGGAGCAGGCTGTGCGTGCCGATCTCGAGCATACACTGATCGAGGCACTGAAAAAGGCCGACTACTGCAACGATGCCGGCGGCAATCTGAGCAGCGCTCTTACGGAACTGCAATCGCAGCACGACACGGTGCGGCAGCAGATCGAGGACACGTGCAAGAACTACAAGCGCGTGCTGGACATAATCATGGAGGAGATGCTGGCCGAGCTGGGGCGCCTGCACTCGGACAGCGAGCTGAAGATCATGGATCTGATGCAGAACATGGAGAACAACATGGGCAAGCTTCAGCAAGCGGCTCAGTTCGGCCAGCGGGCCATTGACAAGGCCAATGCCGTCGAGTTTCTCCTGCTGAAGCCGGTGATTGCGGCCCAGTGCTTCAATCTCATCGCACAGACGCCCAAGTACGATGTCACCTACCAGCTGCAGTTTCAGACCAAGCCGGAGAAGTTTGAGCAGTTCGCCAGGGAGATGTTTGGAAAGTTCTTGACGGATCCGACCGGTGGCGCCAGCAGCCCCAAGAAGCAATCACAGAAGCAGCAAGAGCAACAGCAGCATCAGCATCAAGCACAGCAGCAGCAGCATCATCAACAGCAACAGCAACAGGTTCAGCAACAGCAGGTTCAGCAACAGCAGCAGCAGTTGCAACATCAACAGCAGCAGCAGCACAATGCAAACAATTTGATTGTGGGCCATCGGGGAAGCTCCTCTGTCCAAGGACGTCTCAGTTCGGCCGTATTCAGTCCCATCTCGCTGCCGTCTTCGCTGCAGAGTTCCTTCGACGGCGACACCAACTCGGTGATGACCAATTTCTCGATGATGGACTCGCCGCCGCAGCAGGCGTCGCAACAGCAGCTGCCTACGTCGCAGCAACAGCAGGTGCAGCAGTCCCAGCAGCAGCAGCAACAGGTGGTGCTGCATCAGCAGCAGCAAAAGCACCAGCAGCAGCAGCATCAACAACAGCAACAGCAGCAGCAGCAGTTGCAGCTGCAGCAGCAGCCACCGGCACAGCAGACGCTGCCCCAGCAGATGGGCCAGCTGGTGGTGCCGCAGGGCATCGTCCAGCAGGCTGGACCACATGTCGGCCTCAATGCCGGCCCCAGTGCGAATCTGTCCATCAACAACGGACCGCCGCCCAGCTTCAGCATGCTGGAGTACAATATATCGCGGCTGGCGAGTCTAACCGAATCGTTGCCGGACACTCTCAGCGATGCTCTGGTCGTGGGCGGGGCTGGATCCGGTCCAGGACCGAGTGTTGCCCAAGTGCCCGGTGGTTCGGCCGTGACTGGCAGTGCCGTTGTTGGCGCCGCACATCCGCATCAGCAGCAACAGCAGCAGCAGGCCGTGATGCCGGCATCCGGGGTGACGCAGCCGGCGCAGCCGATTACCCTGGCGGATATCCTATCCGGGGATCAGCGGGCGCTCAACAATCTCCAGGCGCTGGCCAAGCTGGGACTCAACAACAATGGTGAGTCCTTAAATAACTTATTTTTTTACATTTATCAACAAAAAGCCTTTCGGCTTGACCACCCTTTTGAGCTTTGCTTTCGTTCGGTTTCCTTACGCTTTTGAGTTCTTTTTTTTCTTTTTATGCTTTGCAAATGTCACACTGTTACCACTCTTAAACCACCTGAACCAACCAAACCGAACCACCTGAACCACCTTAAATCCCACGCAACCACAACCACACACAAAAACACACACAACAGATGATCTTTTGTCGAGTGGAAGTTCATCGGGCATTGATTTTTTGCCAGATTTCTGCCTGCCACCAGCCACATCCCCCAACTTGCAGACCCTCAATCCGATTGTTGGCGGCGTGGAGGACATGAGCCTAAACAACTTCCATGCCGTGGCTCCCCCGGGCACCACCAGCGTTGTAACTGGCCGCAACAAGGCAACTCCCATGCAGATACGCTGCAAATTCGGCTCCCTGGGCACGGCCAAGGGTCAGTTTAACTCACCGCACGGCTTCTGTTTGGGCGTCGACGAGGAGATCATTGTGGCGGATACGAACAACCATCGCATCGAGGTCTTCGACAAGATGGGCGCCCTCAAGTTTCAGTTCGGTGTGGCTGGCAAGGAGGAGGGACAGCTCTGGTATCCGCGCAAGGTGGCCGTCATGCATAACAATGGCAAGTTTGTGGTCTGCGATCGCGGCAATGAGCGCTCCCGGATGCAGATCTTTTCCAAGTGCGGACACTTTATGCGCAAAATAGCCATCAGGTAAGATAATTAATTATATAAATATATATATAACGCAATAGTAAATGCAAATTAAATTGGGTTTTTTTGCAGATATATAGACATTGTTGCGGGACTGGCTGTCACCGCCAAGGGTCACATTGTGGCCGTGGACAGTGTCTCGCCCACGGTGTTTGTGATCTCCGAGGAGGGTGAGCTGGTCCGCTGGTTCGACTGCAGCGACTATATGCGCGAACCCTCCGACATAGCCATACGAGGTGAGCTTTTAATTTAGCATTGAATCCTCTTATAGAAAGGAATATGAATACTGATTTAATTTCAATTTGTAGACAACGACTTCTATGTGTGTGACTTCAAGGGCCATTGCGTGGCCGTGTTCCAGGACGACGGCACATTCCTTTATCGCATTGGCAACGAGAAAGTCACCTGCTTCCCCAATGGCATCGACATCTCCAATGCCGGAGATGTGCTCATCGGTGATTCGCATGGTAATCGCTTCCACGTGGCCTGCTATTCGCGCGAGGGCGCCCTCCAGTCCGAGTTTGAGTGTCCCCATGTAAAGGTTAGTGACGAAAAACTATTAAAATATCACACATCACAAATGGAATCATATATAAATACTCCCCTTTTACCAATTTTTACTAAATTCATTGGTGCTTTAGCAAGGTTAATTTCAAGTTTTATTTTAAAGTGAAAAGAAAAGAATTTCTTTAAAATCTAATTATACAAATATTGACTTGAATTTTAAATTAATTTGTGATTGCCGAGAAACCTTAAAGTATTATGTTTGTAGCGTCAGGATATATAGTAAATTAATCAAATCAAATTTGAATTTCTTCCTACTTTAATGCCTCCAATTGTTACGTTGTAAAAATTTATCATTTACTTGGAAGACAACAAAAATTGTTGTAATGCTTATTTTATTTTAAAAATATAATTCATAAAAGACCTTTTTAAGCCTTTTAAAACCTAAATAGTTGTCAAGATTACATCAAGTCTTTTAATTCTGAAAGTATCGTAAAGTTGGCAATCAAAGAATAATTAATTTTTAATGATAATGATAAAATATCATCTATATTATTTAATGATAAAATATCACAAGTTCAAAAAAATATTAGAAAATGTGTTTTTATAATTCGTTTTATTTTTACCAACTACTTTTCCCTACTCTAATTTATGGTCATTCTTTTATTATTTAAAAATTTCGGTTTTAATTTAATTTAAATCGGATGACTATATCAATCATATAGCTGTCATAGAAACGATCGGTAAATGTAGAGGAATTTAAAAACTTTCAATGTAAACTGTAAATATATAATATGTTTAGGTAAATTTAATGCAAGTTTTCTTTCTTGTTGATTAGTTCATTATGGTTTTATTTATAAATTATAGCTCTTAAGCTAAGCTTTGGCTGCTGATTTTTTTGACATTTTTTGCACATACATTTCAGGAATATCATGATTTTCCTAATTTTTGATTAGGTTTTATGTTTTTGTTGAGAGAGCGATAAGTTAACTGACATTTAATTTGTAGGTTTCACGCTGCTGCGGCCTGAAAATCACATCCGAGGGCTATGTGGTGACGCTGGCCAAGAACAATCATCATGTTCTGGTCCTCAACACCCTCTATGTTCACTGATTGCAAATCAAGGCGCGCAACAATCGTCCATCAGTCGATATAGTCAAATACAACTACAAATACTCGTCGGGCAAGATATACGGCTGTCGACGTCAACAGCAGCAACAGCAGCAGCAGCAGCAACAGAACCAAATTCACAGTAGCACCGAAATTAGCAACAATTTTTTGGCCAGAAAGCACCAACAGCAACAACAACAAGGACAGCAGCAGCAAGAGGGCAACGACGAGGACACCAGCAACAGCAACAGCAACATCAACAACATGATCAGCAGCAGCAGCAGCAGTTACAACAACTCCAACAACTACAACAAGCAGCAACAAGCGTCGTTAGCAACAGCACCTCCTTCGAGCGAGTAAAGAATGTATGTATAAAAATTCAGGAGCAACGTGTTTGACATCATGTTCAGGAAGCAACAGTAAGAAAACCAGTTGACAGCCATTCAAGACCCACGCATATATATATTGGACAAAGGATATGAATATGTGTATGTGCGCCCGACGAGAAATAGAAATCTCGAAACACCAAAAAAACAGAAGTATATATATATATATAAAATAACAACAACTAAAAAATAAATCCTTTTAAAGCTGCAAATAAAACAACAACTTTTGCCGTTTGTTAGACACACAGCAACTGTATAAATAACAACCAACCAACAACAACAACAAAACCAACAAATGATAAAAACAAAAAATGCAACAAAATACTATTTTTGATCTCTAATTTAAAAACAAAATTAGCGCTACTAACAACAACAACAAATCTAAACAACAAAAATATTTTACTTAGACGAAAGGCAACAAACAAACAAAAAAAAAACGAAAAAAGCCAACAAAATACAAAACAAAAACGTGCAAATAAGAGAGAGAAATCAAGTTTTGATCATTTTAAAAAATGTGTTTTTTCAAAAAAAACCTCTTTTTACATTGTTTTTACGATTATTCGATTATAATTATTATTATGCTTTAATCACATCAAATTAACTAAAATTATGTTCTTGTTATACAACATTTGTCACTCACAGACAGATATACACGTACACGTACACTTACACACACACACGACACACGTTCAAAACTTCTATACATGTTACTTATTATCTATATAGAAATATATATTGTTATATCGACCGATTAGCTTTTTTGTGCATACACCCTTCCAGAATCTTTTTAAACAAAAAAAACGAAACGCGCAGACATATATATATATATATATAAATATATATATAGCGAAAATGTGCAACTTTTGTGCACAAACCCACAAAAAAAAGAAAAGAACGAAAAAATAGTACGAAAAGGCAGGAGAGTAATAAAAATTGTTGAGGCGACGAGGCGTCATACAGGCAATAATTAAATAGATGAATATCGTGAAATCCAAGTAGTTTATTTTGATTTCAAGAACGGAAAACGATAAACAAATAACTAAATCTAAACTAAAACCAAACCACTAACAAATAAACTGTTTAGGTTTTTCCTTACGCTGCTTAAATAAGGTGATATCTATTTATATATAAATATTTATATATAAATGTATAAAAAACAAAAAACAAAAATGTATCTTAACAACATGAATGTGTGTGAAAATCCTATGACTATATGACTTTGCCATATATACACATATATTTGTATATATATATATACATATAAAACATCACCATATATATATATGTATATATATATATATATACAACGACGCGACGAGACGAGAGGAGCGAGGGAACTACACAACCAGGTGGAGGCAGAATATTCAAAGACACCCCCCCCCACGACACATTCGAGATGATGTAGGTAGTAGTAGTACGACTTGACTTTGTTGTGTGTGTGTGTGTTTTCTACACAAAAAACAACAACAACAACAACATACAAATTAAACTGTAAGCTAAAGAAACCAAACGAAATGAATAATAATAAATAACATGAAATATAAACGGCAGACGAGCGAGAGAAAAGAAAAACCAACAGAACAAAAACGTATCTGTTAAGTTTATATTTACATTGTTAAACAAAAAACAAAACAAAACAAACGATATTCCTTTTTTGCTTATATAAATATATATACAAATCAAGTGCAACACATGTGCATTGTATCCACACACGCGACTAACAACAACAACAACAACAGCAACAAGGCAAACACTCACCATTATTTACGGATATACATGCAACATTTCTTTCCCGTTGTAATACAATTATAAGGCTGGTTTTACTCCCAAGACATTATTATTTTACAAAACAAACAAACAACGTATATGTGTATATATCTACTATCTATATGCGTACGTAATGTATAATATTTTACGATTATGATTTAGTTTTTGTTGTTCTCGTATACATACACAAACAAACAAAATATCTTTATTATTATATACAATCTAAACGTTTTCAAACTTGCGTGAACTTTATATACATATATCATGAGTAAGAGCAAATGGCAATTTATTTAGCGAACGAGAGGATCGTGAAGGGCGGATGGATAGCGAAGAAGAAACTTATTTTTTATAGGCTGTAACCACATTTATTATACATCAACAACTACAACAACACAACAACAAACACGCAATCACTATACATAATACAAATTACAACATACAACGAAGTGAATCTTTTGTATTCAATTCTTTTACAACATACAAAAAACGAAAAAACAAAAAAATGTTTTTAAACTGAATTTAATGTTAATTCCTCTTCCTCGCGTTTTGTGTTTCTTTATTATTATTATTATTATTACGAAGTGGAAGTGGAAGCGAAAGAGACGAAAACTGTTTTGTAATCTTGTCATTTTTTATATAAGTTTCAAGTGTATTTCGTAAATCTTATGTTTAGGTTATAAATGTTAAGTTGTTCTAAAGCAAAAATACTACAAGACGAATATACTAATAATTACGTTTTAAACTGTAGTAATCAAGGATTACAAGCTGTCATACTTATAACTAATAATATTATGTTTATTGCTTAGTTTTTACATTTGTTACACACGTGCGAGGCTCTACACGAAACCTATAGTGAAACGCTTCTGTTTATGTTTATTACGCCACTGAAATTATGTAACCTTTAACTAAGCCCAACATCTAATATATATAACCGATGAATTATGTATTTATGTTGGTGACAGAGAGGCAGTGGAGAGTGGAGAGCGGGGGCAGAGAAATGCAATGTTTTTGTGAAACAATTTGGCTGTTGAAATATATCATTTTGTAATTTTAATTACGTTTCCTTACTCTTTTGGTCGTTAAGCTTAGCGCGGCCCCCCTCAACCGAATCCCAAAACGATTGTTGAATGACTATGTTTTCTATTGAATTTAATTTAATCCTTTGCCCTTTCTATATTTATATATTTTTGTCGCTGCATTAACTACGAAAGTATTAAGAGGAAATATATATATATATTTTTAGCAAGTCGATGGAGAAAACTCAAATGCAAAATATACCAAAATATTTGTTTTTAATTCCTTTGTTCCCAAATCGTATTTTTACACTTTTATTTGTCATTGTCAGCGTTGACTCTTTGTGCGTTTCTTTTTTGTTTATATGAAGTATAACGATAATGATTTAATTTTACATTTCATTCTAGTTTTTATGTGTATAGGCCTTCAAATGAAATTGTAATTCCACACGCTTTTATTTTACAAAAAAACAAAACGACAAACGAAGTGAAAGAAACTACATGTTATACCCAATTTTTAGTTTCGATTTGATTTCTCTATTTTGTTGAAAACAAAATCGATTATTATTGCTTTAAACGAAAATTGTAAATTTTTCAATTTTATTTTAAGTTGTAAGACGAAACATGATATTAAGTGAAAACAAACAAAACAAACAAAAACTTCCAAACACCAAATACACACAAACAAAAAACATCAACAAAAAGCCCAACAAATTTATTTCTTATGTCATACAAATTTTTATGTGAAAACAAAAACCAAAAATAAACAAAAATGTGCTTAAGTTTAAATCAAATTTACAATTTAGTTGAGATTATGACGATGCAACTATAGCGAGCGACGATACGTGTAAACTATAGGATTTCTAGCGAAAATATATATTATACATTGTGTATTGTGCACACAAATTACGTACGATTTACGATTAGCGAATGACCCGAACTAACCGGGGGCGGTGAAGCAGTGGGCGTGGCCAAACTGACAAGCTGCTAACTTGCCGATGAACCCAAGAAATTAAGAAGCAATAAAGTTACATCAAATATTCATGTGAGAGCGAAAAGAAATTTAAATTAATATGGGAACAGAAATAACTAACTGACGAAATGATGATGAAAACAGAAAACAGTTGACGAAAAATTGACCAACATTGAGCGAGACCAGAAGGAGAGACGAGAATTAGAACGAGAGCGAGAGCAATAACTGTATCAGGTTCGAAAATGAGAGCCAGATCGAGAGCGAGAATGAAAATAGGAACGAGAGCTAGAATGAGAATAAGAACGAGAACGAACTGACGATAAATAGACCAACATCATCCGCCCACCTTCTCCGCCCCTTGCCACCCACTGCGCTTTAATTTTTGAAGGCCATAATAAAGGCTGCTGCGAAAGCAATAAGAAAGAATTGTATAATTGTAATGTGAGGAAAGTGCTTTCACTTTCCACTTTCCCCGCTCCCCCACCCCCCAACCCCTGTTTACATCGCATTCTAATACACATAAACCACTATTTGAAACATGCCTTTCGCCGCATTTGCATCTTTCCGTGTTATCTATGGTTTTTACTTAACTCTCAACTCTACTTTTAACTTGTAACTGAGCAAATCAGCCGAAGCAAAGAATGGTTTACAACAAATTAGGAAATATTTAAATACACACGCCACGCGCACACACACTGACAGGCAGAACGGCAGACAGATGGACAGACAGACAGCAATAATATGTATACACTCATGTTTCTCAATCACTTGATTCCTACTCTACACATATATACATATATTATTATTAAAATACTATATAGATATAGGCGACGAATTGGCAAAGATCAAACAAAGACAACACGAATCCATTTATTAAAGAGATGCTGCCAAAGATTTTTTATATGTACAATCTATGTGAAAAATTCGGGAAGAAGAAAGAAAGAGCCATTTATTTATAAACTATTCAAATATTGTTCAATCATTATTTGTACGATTGATTATCATTTTGTATGTTTTATATTTCATATTCTGTTAATTTCGTTGTGCGGTCATAATAAATGGAATGAACGATGATTATATTTTTGAGACTTTTGCTCAAAAGGAAAGCGCTCTGAAAACTAACTAATTAAAAAACAAAACGATGCTAAAAAATATATGTATGTATGTATGATAACCTCAAAATAGGGAGCGAAAAGTATTTGAATTTGTTGAATTGAATTGAATTTGTTCCTCGATGCGACGAAACACACAAATTTCTTGTTGAAATTTCAGAGCGGATATTGAACATATATATATATATATAACACTATACATATACAATATACATATTGACCGTAAAGATATATATACATATATAGCGAATATATGTTTACATCTAGCCACTAAGAAGGACTCGGGTAGGATTTCAGTTTCAATTTCATTTCGGTTTTCGGTTTTCGGGCTCAGGCAATCAGTGAAGAATTTCGGTTACTACTACAACGCACCAACTCGAACTCAAACTCAAACTCAAGCTCAGAAAACAGAAAAATACACACACCACCCACTGTCAGTCACCACCCCCCCTTTCCATGCCATGTCTTTTGTATCATATTTGCATTTAGTTAAATTTTTAAACATAGGAGAACCTAGGAAGGAGATGGAGAACCCAAACACAACAACCGCTTTATACATCAAATTATTTTAATATAAATGTATAGAAAAGCATATATATCTATATATATATATATACAAGCAGACATATACAAACAACAAATATATATACATTATGTATTTTATTTAAAGCGAATACACTTTACGCGGAGTCTCCATGAATTAATTACCATGAAGAAGCATCAACCTATATATATATATAGAAGACAGACAGTCCCCGAGTAAAAGGCCTACATACATATATAACTAGGAGACGAGGAAACTAAAACAAAAACAAAAAACAAATTTACTAAATTATATATACATGCCTACATATACTTACATATATGTAAAACAATAATTATATAAACAAAGCGAAAGGAAAGGAAACCCAGACAGAAATACAATTTAGTGTACGTCAATTTTTTGATGATATTTTTCGCCTTATTATAGACAAGCAAAAAAAACAATGATGGGAAGAAAACCATCATTCCAAGATGAAAAGTTGGAAAGTTTACGAGTTGATTATATGTAGTTTTTCCGGCTTCCAGTAGGAAACACACAGTGAACGAAGAAGGTTTTTGTAATTTATTTGCCGACTTAGGGAGATCGATCATATGTCAAGTTGATAACGAAGAAAAATATTTAACGACAAGCAATCAATTACCAAAAGAAGATACAACAAACATCAACTAAAAGTATATATTATATTATATTATATTATATATAGAAGATCATTACTAGGCATTAAGCGACGGGGCAGGCAACCACAAATATGTAATCAAAAGCAAATTTACAAAACACACACACAACAAGAACAAGAACGAGAACAAACTAACAGAAATGAAACCAATAACAAACAATTTTCAAAACTCGAACTCAAAGCAAGCAAATCAATTAAGCAACAACCGAGAGAAGTTACGATAAGTTTAAAAGCAAAATAATATTACAAATAAAAGAGACAACACCAAGAATAAGTGTGCATCGCAATTTGTCATGTGAAACAACATTCTAAAGTTAACTAAGGAAACTATAAACTAAAAACTATAAACTAAAAACGAAACTCAATTCCCTCTTCCCCCTCAAAGAGTATAAAGAGAAATCGGCTAAACATTTGATTTTTGCCTAACTATGAAGTAAAAGTTCCTCGAGTCATCAGTTTGTAGTATTCTCTTTTTACTTTTTAATTTAATTATATTTGTAACCTCATTTTGTTGGAACTCACGAAGCGAACGAACGAATAATGTGTTGAACAATATTGTTGATAATATTGAGTTGTGTTTTAAGCTTACTTCTAATGTATACACATATATATATAATATAGGTAAAGTAATATAACGAGTAACCAGGGATTGACGCCTATTTATTTTATTTATTTACTTTTTTTTTGTTTCTGTTTGAAAATATATACACACCATTTTTGAATCGAAATTATATGTTTCTTTATTTCCATCATTGTTACTTACTTTTGATTGATTTCTGGTGCGGGGTGGCGAGAACTCGGTTATGTAAAGATATATATTGCCTCAACCTCTTTGTTCAGATATTGCATTTAAGTCAACGACCATTTAATGCTTTTCGCTTGATCTTAATATTTAGGAAATACTTGTGTAGAAACAAACCAATACGAGAGGCTAACAATTGCAACAAAAAATGGAAGAAAAAACTATACAAAAAAAATAAGAAAAACTCCCTCGACGAGTTGTTGTGTTAAATTTGCGTACATATCACTGGGAATTATTTACACTATGCTACGAAAACAGAAAAAAAACAAAAAACAAAAAAACAAAGAATTAGTATAACAAAGTGAGGGAAACATTTTTTTTAGCATAATGTTTACACTATTTATACACCATATAGGGATTGGTTTTTCGATTTGGTTTTACACCTCCGGTTTTCCTCGATTGATCGATTGTTGCTCACATCATTTTTTGTCAGTGCGTGTTTTGTGGGGAGTACGAGTAGTGTGCAGTGTGTGTGAGTAGTGTTTTTTGGAACATATATCCAGGCGATGAATATGTCGTATTATCGAGAAAACCACATAGCAACTAATAACTATAGTGCCATAATTCATGATAAATAAATCAAGTAAAAAGCGTTTATCGATGTGCTGTACGATTTAGTGAGTCCTTTTTTGACAACCAACAAAATATATATGTATATATATATATATATTTACTAGTTTATAGCGAACCAGAAACCAACTTGGATCCAAAAACCAAAATACGAAAATCCAAGAAAATTGATGAAATTGTATCGAGAATTTGGGGAAATAGAAATAAAAGTTTTTCGTGCTTGGGCCAGAAGGATATGCAAGGATCAAATGGAGGGCAGAGTTTAAAGTTTAAAACGAAATGGGTAACTTATGAAAACAGAAGCAATTAGAAAGCTTTTATTTTTCTAGAATTTTAAACGGAAACCTAAAACCTAATGAAACCTAAAACCAAAATACAAGCAACCGAATAACAAACAACAACAACAACAGCAACACCAACTTCCTAATTTCTCTCAGTGTAAACCGAAAGCAACAAATACGATTAATAAAACAAACTCAAACTCAACTCAACGCGAAACACAACAAGTAAAGCTAACACGATATGTATTCAATGGCAACCACAATTGGAATTGGGTGTCAATATACATATAGTATTGGTACATTCGATTTAAAACAAAAAACAAACTATAGAGCAATAATTGCATAGCAGGTAATGATGCCGAAACAAACAAAAAACTATTTCCAAAACACACCAAATTTGTCTCTGGGGTTGTTAAAAAAATAAAAACAAAAGTAAAAACATTCAATGAAAAAAGGAAACATTTTTATGTGTAGCAGATATTAAATGAAAACAAAATTTACACAACTAAACAACACAATTATACATAATTGAATATTATAATAACAAATATATATATACATATATGTATATTCGACTTAAGATGTGACCAAAAAACAAAAAAAAAAAAAAAAGAAAACCAATAGAAACCAAACAACATTTTGCGCGCCTTGGCAAATTTTTAAGTAAATATATACTATATACAACATGTATAGCAAAAAGGAAACAAAAATGAATAAATGTAGAGGTCAGAAAATCCAGATTGGAGCGAGCTACACTGCAATACATTTTTGAGACACCTTAACACACACACACACACTTACACAGAAGACAATTGAAAGTAATTTAGACAACGATGTTTTATAGAGATCCGATAAGGAAGATCTAGGATACGTACGCATTGATTATCCTTCAAATCAAAGACATTTCAAGCAAAAGCAACGTAAGCGTAATGAAAACCAAACCGAAACCCAATAAGATACGAACAAATTCCCTGTGTTGTCAAATGGCTTTAAATACGAAAACCAAAACTAATAATAATAATAATAATAATAATAATAATAATAATAATACTATGTAATGTAAAACCGATACGATACGATTTGTCATTAGCACTAGCGATACGTACCATATAAAGGCAGATATTTTGTAAGCGGTAAGTGAACTTTGCAAAACATTTTACGGGGTCGCGTCACGGTCGCCATGTTCGCAGGCACGACAGCAGCCCCTGAAACAAGACAAGACAAGACAAGACAGCAACAATATTTTTGGGCACCAAATATACAGTCAACTTATTGTATTGCATTATATGATATTTATACATATACTACCTATGTAGCGAACTACATACATAAACATACGTTTAAAGCAGATGCTATAAATCCTACGAGTATGTCCGACAACAACAAAAAACAACCACAAAAACATCACTTATGGTCAAAATCAATTGATAAGAACGGTTTTCCCGCAGATGATCGATAACATGAGAGATCGATAAGCAAGAAACAAAACATACAAACATATTACAATTAGAATGTTTTATGAATTATATACACCTTATATACATAAAATATACATGTGTAATTTAACTTAAACGATAAGATGTTGAATGAATTTTATGTGAGTTATTTTTGATGTTGTATAGTTCAAAACAAAACAAAGCAAAGCAAAACAAAAGAAACAAAAACAGAGGAAGGCGACGAAACCCAATTAACAAACCAAAACAATCTCTCATTAAGCTACCAATGCGAAAAAAGAACAATTGTTGGGCATTTTAATTAACTAATAAATAACAAAAACAAAAACAGAGTGCAATACAATAAAAAACAAAGTAAATGTAAACAAAAAACAATGTATGAACAAAGAGAAATCTTTGAGCACAGCAAACTTTTTTCGAGTGTAATGAACCGAACACCCAAAACTATTCAACAAGGATTTTGGAATTTTCTTTGAGAATTAAACAATTAAAAAAAAAACACTTAAAAAAGCTGCCTCAAGGAAAACGGAATATATTAAATTAAATTTAAATTTATTATGGAAATATGTATATATACACACATATATATTTCTTACAGACAGTGGGCGTCAAAAGTCTAGCTCCACTGCTCATATTTAAACTCGAACAAAAGGAATTTTACCAAAATAATAATCGAACCGAACTAGAAATAACACCAAAAAAACTAAAGAAAGACACACATATTTTAACAATTTTACACCCAATATTTTTCCGTTGTCACTTCTCCTAATTATTAATTTTGAATTTATTTTTATTTCTTTCTTGCGCAGCGTTTAGTTCATAGCACAGGGGTTAAGGTTAAGCAGATAAAGCAACACCAAATTAGAAAACAAAATGTATTAAGGATATAAGCATATGAAAATGTTCCTCTAGAACCAAGCTTACTCTTCTTCTACCTACACACACTTAACCCTTGTGTGGTTCAGACCGTCACCCTCACTTGCCTCTGATTTGCGTGTGTGTTTTGGCTAAAACACTGCACACATGCATATATTATTATATATATCGAACGGAAAACGAGCGGAGATTTAAAAAACTATTTACTATTAACAAAATACAAAAAGATACAAAAAAAAAAAACAAAATACAAAAAAAGGAAAAACTATGTGAACTGCAGAAACCAACTTATACCATTTTTGCTGACTGTACTCCTTAGGCTTTTTACACCTTTTACCATTTTACTCGCAAATGGCAGACTATTTAACAGAAAGCGATAAGTAAACCGCAACACTCAACTCGAAACTCGAACTCGAAGCTGGACACTCGAAATTCGAAGCTCGAAATTTGAAACTCGAAACTCGAAACTCTCAGATATTATAAATATATCCAAATGTTTTGCGGGTTCTTATAGACAGCACCCTCTACTTACATTTGGCCCCATTATAATGGCATTTTGTTTCTAGGCTTAGACTTGAATGGGAACGAATACTCCTAGATTCGTGGCATTCAAATTAGACACTCATTACCCCGTCTCACTCCCCTCGAACAACCCCTCCCGCCTGTGATAGTGTTAAATCGAATCGAGATCGATTCAATTGTTTGTCATTCAATTTTGTATGTTTTTAGGTAACAACATTTTTTTTACCTAATTTTTTCTTTAGCGCGCGTTTGTGTGTTAATTATTTAATTTATAAAATATACAAATTAGCCTTTACAAGTATTATAGAAATTTGGGAAAATTTAACGAAGCAAAGCAAGGGAGATAGGAAGGAGAAAACCAATCAATGACAATATATTCGTTTGTTGAGCAAGACACCCGAGAGCCCCCCAAAAACCACACATATCTTTGTATCCTTTTTTAGTTATTTTTTTTTTTACTTTTATTTATTTCCCTTCGCACAAAGGCTTAAAGCGATTGGTAGAAAGAAAGTGCAGCTAATTAGAGAAGACACTAAATGCTATCGATTTTTGCAGCTCTAGAAGAAACACTCAAGCACCCGAACACTAAGCAAAGTTCTGAACCAATTATACATACAATAAAGCGTTATTAGGCATCCCGAGACACTGTAACGGTAACTGTACCTTCAACGATAACTCATACGATAGATGAACTCTGAAGTATTTGATTTGGATTCGGTTTTTCCAGCGATCTTCGTCGTATATCGATTTTCGAAATGACAATATTTTATTGAATATTGTGCAATGCAAGCAAACACTGTGAAATATTCAATTGAATTTTTACCCATTGAGCAATCCCCCTAGAGAAATCCTGATTTTGTAACTTTTTTGCAAAAATGGTTTCATTTAACAATTTTATCTACACACCATTTTACGGCAAAAACAAAAACGAAGTAACAAACAAACAAAAAAAATACAAGATGAAACGAAACTCTACAGATATTTTTATATATTTAACGAACGAAAGAACGAGTATATCCCCTTATAAAAAACAAAAAACAAAAATTGGTCCGAATTTTTTCAGGCAGCAAAACCAAAAGCATGACAAATGAATTGTATTATCAAGGAACGATATATATATATATACATAAATAGTGCGTGTAATAACTAGAATCACATAATTCCATCCACTTTTGATATTTAAACAAACCAAAAAAATAACAAAAAAACGAGCAAGACGAAAAAAAACTATTTATTAACTAGACTAAGCCATCTTAAGTGTTTGAATGTTGTCTTAACAAATTAAATTATATGAGAATATATATAAATATATGATAAGCTAAGTGGCGTGCCATTCCTACAACAAACAAAAACAAAACACACACAATAAAGGAAGCTAAAGAAGTAAAAGAGCTAGAAGAAGGTAGAAAAAGAGACATTTATTTCGTTGTGCTTTTTACACGGAAAATGTTTGGAATTCTTACCAATTCCGATTCGAATTCCAATTCCGATTGGGGTTCCCCTGTGTTTTTTAGGGGCCATACCAAGCCTCATCTTTAATTATTACTTTCTGCCTCCTCAAAAGAGCGATGAGGATGTTGATCCTTAAGATCCTTTCGATCAACCTACGACACACTTGGATATTTATTTATACGTTCAACTATATAATATAGTGGCACTAAACACACACACAAATATATAAGCATCTATATATAAATATATATAAAATTGTCTTATTGTAGCAAAACGGTTATTGATATTTACACATCAAGAAAAGAAATTGAAAAGAAGGAAAAACGAGAAAAAAAACATACATACCTATATAAGAATGCTTTAAATTATACTCAGAACAAGATATACAATATATACAATATATACACTCAACCATATATTATATATTTACGGATAGAGCATAAAAAGTAAACATACCGATGTCAGTTAGGAACCTTCTTCTAGAATGTTATGTCTTCCCTTTGAATCAATTAAACGAAAACAACAACAGCAACAAAAACAGCAACAAGATGATAGAAACAATTGATCGAAAGAACCGCTTGACCAAAATAACAATTGAGAGATAAATCAAAGCTTCGATATAAACAAAAAAGAGTTAACTTTAGCACTGCAGCAGCCAAAACCAAACAAAACAAATAACAGCAAATTACAGAAATAAGAGAAAATAAAAAATTGACAAACTACAATAAGAACGTTCTTTTTACCTCCAGCCCCCGAGTAACTCACACAGAAGATCAGCCACAAGCAACCTGTTTCAGTCAGCCACAAATTTACCTAATTGAAAACTAGAAACTGGAACAACCAACTAACTAACTAACTGTACTTAAAAACCCTATACTATATACATATAGTTTGCAGCAAGTCAACTCTACGCATCCGAGGACATTACTACCTACATACTATATATTATATATACTACAAGTATCATCTGTGTTGACGTTGATGTTCATGCTCCTTATTTCCAACTGCTACTATGAACTATATATAAATATATATATATACACACACCTACATAATACGGACCTTTAACGAATATTTAATAACAACAAGAACAAGAAACAAATGAAAATGAGGAAAAACGCAGACTACTCAGTGCAACAGATAAGACTAGAAATTGATTACCTGAACCTTGAGAACAAAAGCTTGAGTTTTATTTTACTTTACACAAAACGAACAAAAACTAAAATATGGATGCAATAACAGCAATTGACGAACTCTCGAAATCGAACTCGAAATCGAAATCGAACTCGAAATCGACATACATATACATAAAATAATTAAATTTAAATATTAACTTTACCTATCAGCGAAAGTAAATCCGAAGAGAATCCTTGCCAGAAGTCTAGAAAGCAAAAGCAAATAACGTATAAAAAAACGCTCAAAACTTCCACAAATTTCCTTTTTATTCAGATTCAGGGATAATATAGGAAGAGGAGTAAAACACTAACTATTCAAAAAGGTGCTTTTCCGAATCCGATTTCGTAGAATCATGATATTATATTGATTGATCTTTTTAGTCTGCACAACAAACTAAAACTCGAACGGAATCTGGAGCGGAATTTCTTTTAATTTTTTTTCTTCTCAGCTTTTTTGGAACATCAGTCCGCTTTCTTCCTCCCTCCATCTTTTTTACATGGTTGTGAATGAAAAAAGCCATATAAAAATTAGACCAATTTCCCATAGATATCCTTATTCCTTATCGTATTTATCTCAGCCAACTCGGTCGCACTCACCATAATACACACACACGCGCTCGCTCGGTAGGAATTCGATTCGTGAACCCTATGGCACTCGCTCGTAATTGTAAAACACATATGAACTATATATACATATATTTATATTGTCTATATATTTACAAGACAACAATAACCGAATTAAATTGAATTGTAGTGTTACCAAAGCTAACAATTAAAAGAAAAGGTAGTGCATACGCGACGCAAGACATCTTCAAGGATACGAAAGCAGATGTTTTACTTACTTTGCTCATTGGGTTCCACGTAAAGCGTAGCGTTCAAAATAAAGTATTTAACATAAAGCTGGCCCCAGCAGCATGCATGCATGATCATGCCAAGTATCTCTGCTAAAACGGTCACACTGAAACCTTAGCTAATTGTGTGTATTTACATATTAAAGTTTACAAGCGAGATGGGAGAGTTATATGTCCGGTAGAATTTTTGAAAGCGTTTTCGTACTCAAACCAAACACAAATTAAGGCCTAAATATACATGCATATATATACATATATAACATAGAGGATAATTCGTGTATTTCAAATAATGTTTAAAGCAAGCAACAACAATTACAAGTGTCTGTATTTTTTTTAAACAAAAAAAGAAATTGAAACAAAAACCATTGCAATCAGGTACTGAAATCAAAATTTTTTTGTAAATAATAAAAAGAGGAAAGTGAACTTTTCGTCAAAACACTTAAGAATAAAGGAAAGTATATATATTATGTGTGTGTGTGTGTGTGGTCAATAGATACAAGTGTAAGTGAACTTGAGGATACACTCGATCCTTACTCGCGCATGCTTTGAGCTCATCAGTGTATTTCCGTAGCATACTTAGCAGGGCGAGCCGAAATTCCTCGAGTATTCAAATCGCAACACGAACAAAAAGAGCAACACCCACATTTAAATACGTACACCCAAATATATATATATACCAATCTAGTTGTAATCTCTATGACACTAAGTAGATGCAAAAGTCGGAAGTTAAGCCGACGAAATGATAAACAATTGTCCAGACGTTCAACGAAACCAAATGCAATATTAAATTATACAACAAACTAAAGTGCAGGCGAGCGAGTAACATGAAAGGAAAGAGCAGATATATATGAGAATATTATATATATATATATACATATATTTTACAATTGATTTATATACATACACATGTATACATTATATAAGTAAAGGCCGCATCATTTTCGCGTAATGTCTATTGAATTGTTTGTTAAACATTTTTTGAAACATTTTCTTTACTAATAAATAATAACAAGAAATGTGGATAGATCAAGCTCACAGAAAAGTTACGCCAAAAACCCAACAAACAAACAAACAAGAAATTTATATACATTTATCGATGAAGATATATACAACAAACAAGAATAACTTTTAGTGATTAATATTGTAAGCAAAGACCAAAATGAAATATTGATTTTTGAAAATGAAAACGAAAGCAAAAACGTGGCATCAAACCAAACTAAACTAACAAAAACCGTAACACTAACACACCAACAAGGAAAATGGAAAATGGGAAATAGCCTTACCGCAATTGATTCTTCAACAAGTTTTTAACTCGAAACTCGATCTCTTTTACACTTGACGTAGTTTTTTTCTCTCTCTTTGACTTGATTTCGATAGCAAAAAGGATCGATTATGAATAATAAGCAGCAACGAGTAACGAGAATATTTTTACAAAACCAAAAGAAAGGATAACAACAAGGAAACATGAAACTAAAAATGCATAACGCTTCCGACAATAAGCTTTGGCCACACTATTGTAATGAAACTATTTGAACAATTGGGGAGTTATCGAAAATCGAAAATCGAAGGTCAAAATAACGGTACGAGACGGTGGAGGAGGCTGGAGAGTGAAGAATAGAAGAAATTTCTTGCGCTTAAATGAATTAAAAGAATTACCACGCCCAAAAAGCCACAAGATGATATATGTAATTGCCCTATTTAGTCTATATACATACATACTGCAGATATATACACACACATATATTATATATATATATATCTATATACATATATAGACTATACCCATGTACTTATGTATGTAGTAGCCTTGTTCTACTGTATATTTTTAAACGGAGTTGTATTGCAGAACCAGAGTCAAAATCAGAATCAGAATCAGAGTTAAAGTCAGAGTCAAAGTCAGAGTCAAAGATCAAGATCTAGAATCAGAGACAGAGTCAGCAAAGCAAATGTATTTTCATGACACGCATTTGAAGCGAACATATCAAAACCGAATACCGACGAGGAGAACTCACGAAAAGTACTAAATTATTTAGAAATTATCCAGTGCATGTTGTTCAGTTACTGTTAGAACGAAAATAACTACAAACATATTTGGAAGCTGGCACGAGGCGATGTGTGCAACTGTCCTGTCTCGACTCCTATTTCAAAAAAAAAAAAATACAAAAAGATACTGCTGTTTCATTATTTAATATTGAAAAATATTTACAACAATTGAAGCCACAACAACAACAGAATACGAAGGCGGTTAATAAAATTAAAGGGAAAAATGAAAAGGAAAAAGAAAAACTCACGAAACTGAATCTAAATTAAGCATGAATATTTTTTGCTGTGTCTTAGTCCATGTGTCGTAACGAATTTATTGAACTAAATATTATATATAATTAAAATTAAAAAAGAAAAAAAAGTCCCAAAAAAAAAACAAAAACAAAGCCCAACAACAAAATATCTTAACACTTTTTTGTTTTAACTGAAAAAGCAAAAAACAAAACAAAAATGCAGGCGAACAAACCAAAATTTCTACAAAATTAAGCACAAATTTTTTCAAACAAAAACAAAACCAAGCAAAAAAAAACCAAAAAACAAAAGAGAAACCACAAAAAGAAAAAAAAAACAACCAACATACTAACAAAAATTGCCTTTTACTTGTATTTTGTTTTATTTTTTACTATAAAGAGAATCGAATTAAATATTAATAATAATATACAACACGCTGAATACATTAATGAAAATTTTGCAAAACGAGAAGGAAAGAAAATTCGCCTAAAAAAACATCTGTGACTAATAAAAGGATATAATTGAGGGAAGGATACCAGAGAGAGCTGCTAATAAAATGAGAAACGGGGAAATGAGAAGCTCCAATGTATAATTACGAATGAAACCGAAGTTAAAGTGTGTGTGTAAGGTACAAGAAACAACATTGTTAGAATGGCAAATACATATACTAACTAGCTGCAGTTTAACTAAATATTGGTAAAGGGTACATACATTCTACATATGTACAGCTGACACTCACTCACAAAACACCCATGCCCACACCCACACCCACACCACACGCCCCACAAACATATACATATACATATACAGAAGCTATACCAATACAAGCGAACCTAGTTATATTTGTATGTGCATCATACTTGAGTAGAAAACAATTTATACATTAGAGTTTATGTAAACCAACAAGCTACTTTTACTTATACATTATACCGACATGCAAGTGCGTAATGT
Source organism: Drosophila watanabei (assembly GCA_008042575.1). Lineage (NCBI taxonomy): Eukaryota > Metazoa > Arthropoda > Insecta > Diptera > Drosophilidae > Drosophila > Drosophila watanabei. The sequence goes on from VNJS01004672.1 coordinate 238,942, forward strand.
GTAAAACGATATATACACCAACCAGATATATATATACATACATACATATATGTATAGACGATATTTGATGAACGTAAGCCCAAACACAGCAATTTACTTATATAACAAAAACAAAAAACTAACAAAGTTTCTTTCAACCAACCTTAAAAAAAAAAAACAAAACAAAAACAAAAAACTAATACAAACTTTTGGTATGACGAGAGCCGATTATAGCGATTATAAAGTCGAAGCAAATTGAGAAGTGAAGCCGGGCGGCGTCGAGAAAAAGCCCATGAAAAAAAACAATATATATACAATTATTTAAAATATTTAACAAAAACCAAAAAAAGAAAAAAGCAAAAAAAAAAAAACACAAAAACCAAACGATTTATATATATATATGCATATATATATACATATATACATACCACTAAATAGTTTAAATGTTTATTTATTGTATTTGAACAAGAGGAACGATAATGAAACCAAATTTAAATAAAAGTAATAACTCAAAAAAACTAAACAAAGGTGTTTTTTTTTTTGAAAATGAACAACGTCTGAATCAAAGACGGTTAAATTATAAGAGTACAAGAGAGCGGGTGGCTCTAGAGAGCTCTCTTCCTGGCTCTAGTTCGCTCTCTTCTGGCTTCTGAACAAAATTTAAGAGAGAGAAAAACGCGTATGGGCCTAAGCCATCTTGTTATTTGAACGTCTTTGGTCTGAATGAACAAGTAAGTAAACGAGTGAATCAACAAGTAAAAAACTGAATGAACAAGCAGATGAACGCTCATATAAATAAGAAGGTGAAGAACTATTTACAAACAATTTATTAACGAACTTTTCAGTGTGATTCTTAAATAAATACTTTACATTTTAAAGTTCCAGTAAAGTTCAGTAAATAAATAATCGACAAAGAACTAGATTTTGCATTTATTTCGTTACATTTTCATATCAAAATATTTAATTCTCAGTACAGCATGGTGGCAATGCACCTGTCGATGCTGGCATTAATATCCGCAAATCCTTGGATCGCATTATCGGTGGCCTGCGAGGTGCAGGAGGTGGCATCGGTGGCAATGGCCGGAACACTGCGTCGCAGTCCGATCAGATGACGAATCGACTTTTGGGCACCGACAACGTACTTGGTGGCCATGATGTACAGCTTGCTGCAGCACACGTTGTGCGAGATCTTGTTGGTTGTGTTCTTGCACTTGCGGTACTGCTTGATGACCCGATATCCGTTCAAGGTCAGCTGGAGGACCGAACGCTTGGTTTGCAGAATTATTTTGACCGAGTTGACGGCGGCATTGCGGCCACAGGTCACAAAGCCCAAGGTGGCCCGCTCGACCACGCCGGCCACATGGACCGTCTCCCTGGCCACGCACTCCTCGCTCTCCACGGCCCGCTTCTCAATGTCGCTGGCCAGCTGCTCCACCTTGCGGTACGGATACATGAAGATCTTCAGGAGCTGGCGCTCCGTCACTCTGACAATGTACCAGGCCAGGGCCTTGGACTCGTTGATGAAAAATTTAACCATTGAGTCCACGAAAGCAAAGTCATCGATATCCATGCTGCCATCAGCGGGCATTTCGGGCATTTCGGGCATATCCAAGTCAAACTCCTTGTCGAAATCAATGTCCAGGTCCAAGTCCTGGTCCAAGCCAAGATCTAAGTCAAGCTTAAAGTCGTCCATGTTGAGATCAATGCCCAATTCCTTGGCCATCTCCTCGATGGATGGAAGTGGGATGTCCTCTTCGGGCACAGCTGAAACCTAAAGAAGAGCACACGGAATATAACAATTAAAGCACTTTTTTAATACAAAAAAAAAGATAAAAAATAATCGCATTTATTATTGTTTTTAAATCTTTATTTTTAACACATTTAATCACTTTTAAAAGACCATTTTTTGAGTTTTTTGACAACATTTACTCACAGTTGCCAAGCCGATGGCTAGAAGCACAATAATCACACTCCTCATGGTTTATTTACTTTTGCTGGGATCCCGCCTGGGGACCTGCCTTTTATATGGCCAAAACTCTTCGTGGTTCGCAAATACTGAGATAGCCATATCTGTACGTTCGGTTAATTAAAATATTCAAGAGTCGGTTTTATCGGTCCAACATGTGCCTGCTGCTGCTCGGCCGATTGCCATATTTCCCATTATTATTTGGCTTATACCTTTGTTTTACTTTACTTTCGCTTTAATCGCTATCATTTCCGTCGGCTCGCTGTTCTTTCTTCTTTCAATTTCTCCAATTGCCCGAGATTAGGTCGCAATTTATATATTTGGCTTTTGGGTTGAGCGATAGGAAACATCTATTATTGGGTTTCCCACTTTAGATCGCTGCTTCCTATCGGAGAATCTTAATAATGCTTTAATTCTGGCAGATAATGTCATTTTATGGACGTCTGTGCTACGGACCTCGATTAAAAGTCATTGTATAGTCATAAGTCATAAATCTATAAAATCACTGGAGACTTAGTTGTATGTGACAAGATCCAGGGATGATCAAGTGGATTCGCTGAAGAGTATGATCCACTTCGGCCTATAGAATCCACAATCAATCATTTGAGCAGGGAGCTGGCTGTTGAAACAACTTTTGCCAGTCTCAGAGACAAATATTATTCCAAAACGTTAAATTTGTGCTTCAAATACAACGTTTTTCCTCTCCTTACAGTGCTCTAAGCTAACTATAAAGCAGTGCTTGCATTTAGCAACACTTTAAACGCTAGAGGAATACATATACATTGGATACATTATTCCTAATTAACATATATTTGCTCAATAAGCTACATACATAAAAAATAAATCAGTTTAGTCGTCTTTGCCAGCTGCCTTCTTCTCCTCCCGCTTGGCCTTCTTGGCCTGCTTGCTGAGAAACTCGCTCTTGTCGAGATTGTTTTGGAAGAATGTGGTCTCCTTGCGCGCCTGCGACACCTCCGTGTGGAGGCGCTGCTTGTGCACCGCCTGCTCGTAGTTCATGCGCTCGGTGAGGTGGACCCACTTGAAGCGCGGCAAGTACTTCATGCTCCACAGCGAATCGTAGAACTGCGACTTCTTTCTCGTGGAGATCTGCTTGTTGTTCAGCAGCGGAACGATCTGCTTGGCCACCCGCTTCGACTCGAACTCCACCCAGCCCTCGGTGAAGTGGATGTTGTAGCGCTTCCGTTTGTTCTTCTTGGCCTTCTCGCCTGTGGCATAGATTAGTTTGAACAAAATGCAACAAGCAATTAATCTCTTTATCAACTTACTTGACAGCTTCTCCGGCTGCAGATACACCCTGCCGATTTTCCCGAAATCACCCAGAATCTCCCTCAAGCGGGTCACATTCATGTGCTTCGGTATATTGGATATGTAAATAATGCCCTTCTTGCGCTTTTTGGTGGGAACCGAGGAGGAGCTGTTGCCGCCGATCTTAAAGTTGGACAGGTCCATTTCATCGTCATCGTCGGTAACTTCATTGGCCTCGTCCGCCCCTTCTGCTTGTGGTTCATCCTCCACTTCCATATCGACAGGAGCCGGTGTAGGAGGCAGCTTTGGTTTTGTTTTCTTTTTTATTTTCTGCATCTTTGAAATATTCTCGTGGTTGCACGCTATTAGGGATGGCAAGCCAGCTGGCGATACACATATTCGATACATACGATACCTTTTCTATCGGTTATCGATAAATTACAAATAGTCGGTTTTTGAAATGTTTTATTTCGTTTTTCTAAATTTATATGCACATATTACGTCTCCGTTTTGTCCAGCACCGAGTCCTTGCTGATATCTAGAAACGAGGCCTGCGACATCTCGGTGTCGTCCTCCTCCTCCTCGATCTCCATCTCGAAAATGGTCATCTTGCGCTTCCGATCCGACAGCACAGTGGCCACCTTTCTGCTGCCCGAGATGGCGAGCATCTCGCACACTCCGTCCAGCCCCTTGAAGGCGGCGCCATCGGGAATATCGTGTATGCTGTGCGTGACGGTGGCATCCTTCAGCTTGACCACCTGCCCCATCTGGTGCTGCGTGCACTGGTTTCTCGCTGCGCTCAGCGAGAACTGCACAAAGTAGCTATGCGGCCGAATGCCGGCCACGGTGGCCGTGGTCTGGGCCAGCATCGAGAGCGAGGACTCGTTGTAGAACTGGAGGTCCACGAATCGCAGGTGATAGTAGTCCTCGTGCAGCGGCGCCGTGAAGATGCCGGGCTGCAGTTGCACCCTCGTGCACCGCACCAGGCCATCGCCGGCACGACTGATCTCCAGGATCATGGCCTCCTGCCAGCTCACGGTGCACGCCAGCATATCACAGCGCGAGGATTCGTTGACGTAATAGCTACTGGTCACAAAATCACGGTCCTTCAGCCCCTCGCCCGGCTCCATGGGCGGCAGGTCGCCGCATATTATCGCCGAGGCCAGCTTGAAGCTGCCGCTTATGCTCTCGGTGGGCTTGTGGAACACCGCATCGATGGCATTGAACATCTTGTCGCGCTGCTGCACCAGCGAGAGATTCTTGTCGTGCGGCACGAACAAGTTGCAATGATTCAGGCACTCGTTCTCGGCCACCATCTCCTCCCACAGCTGGCCAGGATCCTTGGGATACGGCTGCGACAGGTAAGTGTTCTCCAGATACTGGCCCACACGCTCCAGGTTGAATTTGCTGCGTGCCGGTGGCGGTGTGGCGGAAAGTATGTTGGCATCATCATCCTCATCGTCGCTGCGATCATCGTTCTCCGGTTCCATGGCGCACAGGAAGTCGGCCATGGCAATGTTCTCATCCTCGGTGAGGACCAGATCATCGGGAATCTCTTGGTGCGACAGACGGAGTATCGTGAAGACCATCCAGGCGTGGAACAGCTTCATATCGTACACCAACGTGTCGATGGTTCGCTGCAGTTCGTGGACTTTCAGGACAAAGGCGCCGCATGCTCTCATCGCCTCGTTGGCCACATCCGGCGAGATGAGGGACTGAAATTGGCACATAGTCAATGTGTTAAATGGAAAGTCGTACGTCTTCTCAATGTACCTCAAAGAAGTGCGACATGCGACCGAATCCCGCGATCGTATTGAGGAAGTAGAACATGTTGATGGCCGCTCCGTTCAGTTGCTTGAACACCAGACCCTGCAGGTTGCTCAGGCTAAGGTCCACCGAGTTGGCGATCTTTTTAAATCCCTTTTCTGACAGCGTTCTACAATTAGGAGGAGAGGAAGTGGTGCTTTAATCGAAGGTTCCGCATAGAAACATTCAAACTTACTCGAAGAGAAACTCCTCCACCTCCAAGGTGGCGAAACCGAACACGTGCAGCTCCAAAAAGTGGGCAGAGATCAGGCCGTATGGCTGGGAGTTGGCATACTTTGTGAGCTTGTTGTCCATCTCGATCTGAACCGTTTCCCAGGCCTCCGTCAGGCACTGCTGCGTGTCGTTGATGTAGCTGTTCAAAGCAAGAATAACTACAAATAAAGCTAAAGCTTAGTCATGACACTCACTTCTTGGTCTCCAGAATGTGGGCGCAGTGGGTGGCCAGCTCCAGCATGGGGGCCATGCACTCCTGCAGCACCTGGTTGTGGAAGTGCAGCACCTTGAGCTCCTGTCCGTCCCGCAGCAGGGCGTAGATGGCATTGAAGTCGCCGCTCAGCCGGACATCGTACACATCGAACTGCTCCGGATGGAGGATGTGCTGGGTGAGATCGATGCTGCCCGCCTGCAGGGCGCCCAGCAGCAAGAGGTGCACCTTGCCGCTGCGCATTATAACAACCAGAAAGCACGGCGATCCCTTCGGGAAGGACTTCTGGTCCAGTGTCTTAAGGCAGGGATCGATATTGGTCAGTGGCTGGAGCTTGGGCAGGAATCTCCGGTGCTTATCCTTGGCATTACACGTGTAGGTCCCTAAAGCAAGTTTAAACAATAAGAAAAATAAAGGATCCGTGGATAATATATGGGATATGCACCTAGGCTCTCCTGGGAGTTGATGGCCTTGCTGAAGTACACCTTCTTGATGTCGTCCTCGTAGATCAGTCCCGAGATGATCGTCTCGCTCTCCGCGTCCAACAGGGCCACCTTGCCGTTGCTGTAGCCAACGGCCAGCAGCGTCTCGTCCATCTGCCAGCTGAGCGAACGCACACGCACATCCTCGCCGGGCGTGGGAAACGTCACGATCTTTTGCCAGTTCAGCCGCTGGATGATCACCTCGCCTGTTTAGGAAGCAGAATTCCTGAACTGTTTACTTTTTGTTTAAATTTACGACGCCCGCTCCCTCGCTTACCCTTCTCCGTTCCGTAGGCTATGAGGTCCATCTTGTTGTTCCACTCCATGCGCTCCACAATGCAGGACATGTTGCGGGCGCCCAGCAGCTTCATGGAGCTCGTTTGGGACATCTTGCTCAGCCTTTACATAAAATATATTTCCTGTTTTTATTGCAAGTATTTTGTAGTTTTGCCGGCGTCTATCGAAAACGTATCGATTACTGTCAGTTATCGCTGGTACATGCCACAAAATCAGCGGAAAATGTGCTTAAAGAGACGTAATATTTTTACCGATTAAAAAGCTGAAACTTGGTATTCCCTTTATTTTCAAATTTCGATTATGTTTGTATAGAATATTTTGTTTTTTTTAGAAAACATTTTATATATCCCAATAGCTTCCTGAAATTTCTTTCTGGCTAAAAACTAGCCAATATCGGCTGCACAGATGGCGTCTCTCACTTCACAGGGTCGAATTATATTGCAATTTTTGTCGTTTTGGAAATGTGCAACTTTATTCTTTACAATCTTCAAAACTTAGTTTATGGGGAGACAGTTTATGTTAAGTCTAGAACCTAGATTCTAAGATTGGGCCATCATCCTCTCGTCTGCGCCCCATTCGCTCTTCCTCCGACACATACATACATACAAGGACATTTGTATATTACATTGCGAATTTCTCGGAGAGTCGGGGGGGAAAAAATTAAAAAAAAAAGAAATAAAAAGGAAAAAAAGAAAGTAACTTTGTAACTTATGATTAAGTGTGTACTACTACTGCACATTTGCGATCCTCGCGAGAACCTGCCATGAATCGATCTTTAAGCTTAAATGCTACGCTACCAAATATATATGTTCGTTATGTGTGCCTGAACGGGAATCGGAAATCCGGATCCATCCATACTAGTCATCGGCCTCGCCGTTGCCCAATTCGCTGCTCTCGTCCGGCTTGGCGGTCTCTTGGTCCTGGCTGATGCTGCCGGAGGGACTGGCCGGCTCCTCGTCGTCCCCGCCTTCGGCCGTGCTGCCGCCGGGCGTGCCCACGCTGCCGGGTCCGGTGTCGCCGCCGCTGCCGGCGCCAGAGCCAGAGCCCAGGCCGGTGTTGCCGCCGGAGCTGCCATTGCCGTTGCCGTTGCCCGTGTGCCAGGTGAGGCGCTCCTCGTAGAACTGGATGACCACTTGGGGACACCGGATATTGGCCAGCTTGGCCGGCACCAGGTCGGCGTGGTCGCTGCCCTTCCATTTCATGAGGAACATGAGGTGGCCGGACGAGTCGGTGGCGCCCAGAATCTTGGACGGCTCCAAGCCGCGCTCAAAGCCGATCAGCTTCTTCTGGTCATCGGTGTCGTCCTCGAGGAAGCTCTTGCGCTTGCTGCGGATCGACTCGGGCGTGGACGAGGTCGAGAGGCGCTTCTTCGTCTCCTTTTTGTTGTTCTTCAGCGACTCCTCGAAGTTGGCAATCAGGTCCGGGCAGTCCAGGTTCTCCACCGGCTCCCAAGTGTTCTCGCTGCGCGGGTACCCCTTCCATTTCAGGTAGTACTCCGTCCGCCCGTTCACCGTCCGCTTGTCCTCCACGCGCTCGACCGAAAATTCCGCCATTTGTCTTGCGTTCTATGTTACGTTTCACGCGTTATGTTTCCGTTTGTTTTGTATTTTCACGGCCGGTTTTTTTATATTCCTCTTTTCTGGCGGCGTCAAAAAAATATTTATCTCTCCGATTCGTTCGCTAGATTTTGTGGAAGAAGAAAACTCGCTAGAGATGCGCAACCAGCTGGCTGACAATCGATACATTTGGATAAAAGATCAGGTGATTTAACAAATTATGGAAAATTGAGGCGAAAAATCTATAAATTTAATTTGAGAGATTCTGGATACATTAATTCTAGAAATATTTCAATAGAAATCAGCTAAGTAACTCCAGAATAAACTATATTGCATAGAAGGTGACAGCCCTGGCTAGACCTGTGTGACCGTTTTGCTTTCGCATATTTTCTGATATGCTCATTCGGTCACGCTAATTCCGCGGAGCTGTGCCCCGAAATATTTCAATTATTATTATACTTTAATTGACAGTTTTGATCAACTAAAGCAAGTGCCTCTATGCATTGTGAGCAGTGAACGGAACACGGCTGGAGGGCAGGACACCGGGCCCATGGCAGGCGGCGGCGTCGCAATGTTCAGCGCGAATCGCTGGAAACGCAGTAACGCGAAAGTAGAGCAACTGTAACTGTAGCTGTAACTGTAACCCTGGGCAGGGAGCGCGGGGCACTGTCGGGGGGACAGAGACAGGTGGCGGAGAAGCGAGAAGCAAAATAGAAGCGCATCTTGAGTCTCCTTTCGGGGATTTCGTGCAGATGGAGCCACCAGCACCGCCGGTGGCCCTGTCGCCCCTGGCAGCGGCGTCGTCATCGTGTCGCCTGTCGGACAGGACAGCAGGACCAGCAGCGGATCCCATTGCTCTCACACTGGGGGCCGAGGAGGAGGAGGAGGAAGAGGAAGAAGAAGACGAAGGGGAGGAAGATGACGAGGATGAAGACCCAAAGGAGGCCTTCTACGAGGCGCGCAATGGCAACGAAAGCGACGAACTGGAGCAGGCCTTTCAGAGTGCCTTAACTCTGGCCAACGATGTCCAGGTGAATGTGAGCGAGGCGGAGGAGGAGCAGCAGCCCCTCGAGCTGCCTCAGGAGCAGCCGGGTCCCAGCACCTTCGCCCAAGCAAGTGATCAATGTAAGCAAATGCGTCAAGTAATTGTTGAGAATCTTTTAACTTACACATCTTTTTTCCCTTTCGTGCAGCTTCCAAAGATGAGCAGCCTCTGGAACCCCCCAAGGAGCCCAAGGAACCCAAGGAGCCCCGCCACCAGACCCTGCTCTCAACCAAGTCGTGCGAGACGCCGGCAAATAGCTCCACGCTGTCGCCCACCAACTCGTACAACGGCAGCATCGGCAGCGATGGCGGCAGCAGCGTGGGCGGTGGTGCCCGTCGCAAGTCCTGGACCCTGTCCCCCCAGAGTGGCGGCTCCACGCCACTCAGCGGGGCCAGGAAGAAGACCAAGGCGACAGCTCCGAGTGCAGTTCCCTCCACAACGCTGTCCAACGCCAACGGCGACGGCTTCAATCTTTGGGTGGCCCGCGAATGCTTCGAAACGGTGCCCGCTGAGATGGTGGACACACTTTGCATGGTCGAGGTGGACGAGGAGGCGGAGGCCGAGGAGGAGGAGGATGAGGACGAAGAGGCGGCTGCCGTGGAGAGTCTATTGGGAGCCGCGGCTGCCCTCCAGGCCAGTGCCCATGTGCAGCGCCGCCATCAGCAGCAGCAACAGCAGCAGCAGCAGCACTCCCAGCACCATCATCATCATCTTCGTCAGCCGTCGCCGCCTCATCACCGCCCCCTGGAACGCTCCTGGCCGCCGCGGGCTCTTGGCAGAGATCTCAAGCTGCAGGGCGACGTCTTTCAGTTCGACATCCTCGACACGGACGAGCGACTGGGCCAGTGCGAGGAGATGGCCCAGGGCAGCGGCAGCAGCAACAACTCGCCTCTGGCCACGCCGCCCGTTCGCTTCAAGCCGCTGCTGAAGAAGAAGATCGGCCCGGACAGCTACATCAACACGATCAGCGCGCAGAAGGTGCCGGCGCACCAGAACTACGAGTTTCCCAGCTTCCCCAGCGGCTCCGGGTCGTCCTCGTCGCCGAACAGCCTCCAGTTCCCGTATCTGCGCCAGCACCGTCCGCTCACCCGCGCCCTGTCCAACGGCAAGGCCAGTTCGTCTGAGGAGCAGGCCTCCCCGCGCCTCCTGCTCTCGCCGAAGCGCCAACGAAGCCCTCCCTCTGGCTGCTCCACGCGCAGTGCCTCGCCGCTCGACCTCAGCGTGAGTCCAGAACAGCATTCGCCTACCAGGGGTCGCGGCGTGGGCGGAGCAGTTCAGGAGCAGGCGGTGGCGCCGCCTGGAACACCCACTTTCCACGGCCATCGTCCGCAGCAGCGGCTGCTCAAGCGTGTGGGCGGTGGAGCCGGGGCAGGATCACCTGCGGGATCACCTTTAATATGCCCGCCCACGCCCACGCATCACGCCCGGCGGCATGCCCGCCTTCAAGCCGTCACTGCCAACTCCAGCCTCGCCAGCTCTGGCGGAATCCTAGCGGATCCCGGCGGCGCAAACTCTAGTCAATTGGATTACATCTACCTGCAGGACTCTGGCCAGGATGCGGGCACAGCGGAGCCCTCTGACGAAGTGGTGCACATCAGCAGCACGCGCCTGCCCTCGATTCCGGAACGAAGTGCTGCCGCAGCAGCAGCGGCGGCGGCGGCGGCAGCCACGGCAGGAGGCGCAGCTCTCGTAGAACCGGGAACGGGACAAGTAACGGGTTCCAGCGCTGGTGCTGGTGGGGCACCAGGAGAGCCACCACTGCCGCCCGCCTGGGAGGCGCGAATGGACAGTCACGGGCGCATTTTTTACATTGATCATACGACTCGGACCACGTCCTGGCAGCGTCCAGGGGCGGCACCTAGCGCCGGACCCGCCGGCCGTGAGCAGCACCATCGCCAGCAGCTGGACAGGCGCTACCAGAGCATCCGCCGCACCATTACCAACGAGAGCAGGGCGGCCCAGCTGTACAACCTGCCGTCCTCGGAGAATGCAGCAATTGCTTCTGCCACAAGTGCCACAACAGCTAATGCTTCAGCTTCAGCTTCAGCTACAGCTCCGGCTGCTGCAGCTCCTGCCGCCGCCTCGGCCATCCATCCCGCCATCCTGATGCTCTGCCGCTCCGACTTCTACTCGCTGCTGCACACCAACGAGGCGGCGCTGGCCATCTACAACCGGAATGCGGCGCTGAAGCACATGGTGATGCGCGTGCGACGGGACCCGCAGTGCTTCCAGCGGTATCAGTACAACAAGGATCTGGTGGCGCTGGTCAACACCTTCGCGCAGCTGGGCAGGGAGCTGCCCTCCTGCTGGGAGACGAAGCTGGACCAGTCGGGCAAGCAGTTCTTCATCGATCACCAGCACCGACGCACCTCGTTCATGGATCCTCGCCTGCCGGTCGACTGTCCCCGCGTGGTTCGCCATCGCCAGCAGCATCCGTCGCAGGCGCAGCAGGGCGTCGTGGGAGGCTACTATTATCCGGATCTGGTGGACGGCAACTGCCTGTCGGCCACAAGTGGTCACATAAGCGCCAGTCCGGGGGTTTCCTCCTCGGTCTCTGGGGTTCCTCCCTTGCCACCGCCCCGGCCCTCGATCGCCTCGTCCTCGAGGAGTGGCCATCATGGACATGGTCACAACTGCACCACGGCGGCGGCCATCGCTTGTGCGCTTAGCCTGGGCGGGGCAGCGGCGGGCGGGGCAGCGGCAGGAGCGACAGCAGCCGGTTACGAGGATGTGCCCATTGCCTACAACGAAAAGGTGAGTTTGAAATTCTATTTAACAACTTTTTACAAGAACAATTCTTAATTTTTGTATGTTGTATCATAATTCCAGGTGATTGCCTTTCTGCGGCAGCCTAATATCCTGGAGATCCTGCGGGAGCGCCAGGGCCAGCACACGGTGTCGCGTTCTCTGCGCGAGAAAATCAATATACTGCGAGTGGAGGGTGTTCCTGCTCTCGAGCGTTTGGGCCATGACCTACAATTGACCATTTTGTTGAGGTAAGTAAAGGCTTTGACCCTTTTTTTTTTTGGAATTTGAAAGGGACATGGAGGGATGGGTTCTGCTCTCTTAAGTATATAAGGATACGGATTGCAACTTTAAATGAAACAAGCTGATGATTTATATTAAACTTAAAAAAATGTACCATTTTTGGGGCCATTTTCTTAAGAGTTGTTTTGAAAAGCTCTCAACACTTAGAACCTTGATTTAATTCCTATTTTTGTTTGTTTTTTAAATCCCCTTTTTGTTTCTATGTAAAAATTAGTTATTTCCTTAACTATTTTCTCAACTTTATTACTCAATATAAAAGCCTTTGTCAGACACGTTGCCCCATGGACCTAAAGATGATAGAAATTGTTTCTAAATCCCAGACTTTAGTCTCGTTTGCAATATCGCTTCACTTTATAAATTGTTACTTTATTTATAGCAACGATCTTCATGTTTATTTTTAAAGTCTCACAAGAGCCGCAACAAGCTAATTCTTAAGCAATTAACAGCTTAGATTCTGATATAAAAAATACAGTGATTTGAAAGCTCTCATTAATGTGGAGGTGGCCACTAATGAACCCTCCAGAATAACGCCTCTAGTTCATGACGCACCGGTGGCCGTCAGTCGGTAGCTCCACCTGCACTTGACGAAGGTCCCGCCGAAGCCTGGCCTGAAATTGCATTAATGCGTCATTGTCTTTGGATTAATGCACTTCAGTTGAGTTGAGCTTAAAGTGCTTGGGTTTTGGTTTTAGTTTTGATTTTAGTTTTGGTTTTGGCTTTTGGTTCTGTCGATCGATTTTGGCGGCGGTCCTGCTTGAGTGCCCCGCTCAGTGTGGGATTAATTGGTATTAAAAGCCGCCTCGAAGGCTGTTGGCTAATTTTCCAAAACGCCAAACACAAAGCCAACGAAATGAACTACGTACCAACTATCCACACGGCCATCAAGGCTAGTACTTGGCGTCCAATCTCCACGGCTTATTGTCTAATTGCCCGTGTGGCGTTGCGTTGTCAAAAATGCATTTATCGCGCTGAATCGACCACAAAACAAATTGATTGAGGAACTGCAGTTCCATGCACGTTGACCTTAATCTTAATCCTAATCTCGGCTGCGGCGGCGCCTCTCAAGATCTCGATTTAGTCGTCGGCGTCGCCGCCAATTTCAATTCCAATTCCGATTCCGATTGAGCCATTTAATTGCATTTCAATTAGACACATTTTTCGCGCTTCATTGGTCCTCCCCCGCCCAAGGAATGAGCCGTGGGAGTTTACCGTTTGGCCAGTCATTAACTCGGTTATATCTCACACAAACTGGCAATCTTGGGTTTTGTGGATTTACTTTTTATACCCCTGCTGCAGTAGGTATTATAATTTTAGTTAGAAGTTTGCAGTGCAATGAATAAGTGATCAGTAACAACAGTCGCTTTGATCTAGCTTTGTTCATCTGCCTTTCTGTCTAATTATACGCAAACTGGTCTCTTAGTTTTGAAGCTATCTCAATGAAACTTTGCAGATAGTAATCTAGTTGTTCTCACTCTCTTCTATTTACTCAGATAAGTCTGAAACCGACTACACCATGCAGAGTAAAAAATCGAAATAAATATAAATATTTTTCCATAATAAAGTAGGGGAGAAGTATTATTATTTTTATAATAATAATGTGTATTATTTTTATACCCTTGAAGGGGTATTATTATTTTAGTTAAAAGTTTGCAGTAAAGAAGTTAGCTCTGATCCTTTAAAGTATATATATTCTTGATCAGCATCAACAGTCGAGTCGATATAGCCATGTCCGTCTGTCCGTCTGTTCGTTTCTACGCAAACTAGTCCCTCAGTTTTGAAGCTATCTGAATAAAACTGGTCACATTACATTTTAGAAACTGTAGAAATAAAATGAATATGAAAGTAATTCATTTTTTATAAGATAGGTTTAAATTTTTTTATTAATTTAATAGCAATCTGCAAGAGTATACAAACTTCGGCATGCAGTTAGCTTCCTTTCTTGTTCCATCATAGAGTTAGGGAGAATTATTATTATTATTATTAAATAATCTACATCAGATTTATTAGATCGAAACCAGGTCAGAGATTATCTAAGCATGGATCTCTTTGGTTTTGAAATTCCATTAAAAAGGATGCTCAAAAGTGTGCCAGGACAGGAATTGTACTTGAAAAACTGGCCTATATTTTAAATGTATGAGGCTTGTTTCAGTTCTTACTTCGTACTAAGTATTTTCATTTCTCAAGAGGAGCTATACGTTTTTGTTTTCAAGAATATTTTTTTATTTAAAGAATATAGAGTGAATATGTTTTTTATCGAATTCAAATTCAAATTAACAAAACTAACTATGACCTATATCAGGGCCATCAAAGATTAAGTCTCACCAATAATCATATGTAAAAAAAGCGTTGTAATGTCTATAAATATATGTATTACCTTACGCGTCCAATCAATTTCTGCCTTTCCTACTCGCATTTACAATGAAATGCACTTGTTTAATTATTATTCTATAGCATGTTAATAAAAATAGATAACTAATTGGTTTAAAAACCTCAGATATCACTGCGAAAAAGGTAATGAAATTCCCGTAACTTGGGCTTAGGTCAGATCTGCAGTTTATTATTATTACTCACTCACAGAGCACTCGGTGGATCGTGTGAGGTAACCCCCTGGATAACCTAGGGGCTATCAGCCCCTTCTGGGCAATGAGCAATTAATGGGATGCCGACTAAGAGTCGGCAAACAACGCGAGACAATGCGCGAGTATCTACATATTTCGCCAGTTGGTTAAATGCTTCCGATGAGTTACCTGAAATATAAGCATCTATATAAATAACTGCAGGCTTAGAAGTGGGCAAAATGGAAAGTATATACATACGATCTTGAATGTGCCTTCAGCCTGAGAGCTATCTGGCACGCCCCCCGAGCTGCCCAGCAGCAGCTGGCACTCCACTCGAAGGCGCGCACTAATCTGCTCACAACTTAACCCAATTCCAAAATGAAGCATAATTTATTGGCCAAACGGGGCACGAATAGCACAATAGCAACTCCAATTTGGATCCCGTCTGGCCGGTCTCATCCCTCGCTCCCTAAGCGGGGGTGCGGCCTCTGTTGTCGTCATTGTTGTCATCATTACTTAACGCAGTCGCTGTCCGTGAAGTTTTGTTTGAATATATTTCATATATTGAATTATGTATAAAAGATTTAATTCTTAAACTTATTTTGCATTAGAGGAAAGACTTTCTGTAACAAAATGATGATACCAACTCTTAAAATCTTTCATTTTGCAGAGTAATCAAGCTTCTCCAATCTTTAGTTCTCCAATTCACCAATTCACCAATCTACTTGCTGAGGGAATGGGGAAGTTGTCATTGGAGTTGGCTTAACTACTAAATGTTTGCCATTAAAATTTGACCCGTGGAAGGGAATATGTTGGCGTTCAGTCTTTGGGACCTCTTTGTTTACAGTTCAATGGGTTTTTGGGCGGCTACGCGCATGCGTGCAGTCTAAATGTTTCCCGCGAGCAATAGAGACGAGCGCCAGTCATACAGTGAGAATAAATCGATATTCCTTATTGAAGTTTTTATAAAAAATGTGAAAATTCGGTAGAATTCGGTATTCTTAACCGCATTTTATGAAAAATGTGAAAATTTGATCAAATATCTCACTAATTCTCATCTTTAATCCGCATTCTTAATCAAAGATTTTATTAAAATGTGAGAATTCGATAAGATATTTCGATTATTCTCATCTTAAATCGTTATGCTTTATCGGTTTTTATTAAAATGTGAAAATTCTATAAAATGTTTCGATAATTCTCATCGTAAATCGAGATTCTTAATCGAAGTTTTTAGAAAAATGTGAGAATTCGATAAAATGTTTTAATAACTTTCATTTAAAATCGGCATTCTTAATCGTATTTTATCAAAATGTGAAAATTCGATCAAATATTTCACTAATTCTCATCTTAAATCAGTAATCTTAATCAAAGTGTAAATTCGATTAAATATATCGATATTTCCCATATTAAATCGGCATGCTAAATCGTTGTTTATCAAAACTTGGAAATTCTATAAAATATTTCGATATTTCTCATCTTAAATCGGAATTCTTAATTGAAGTCTTTTATAAAAATGTGAAAATTCGATAAAATATTTCATAAATTCTTATCTTAATCGTTTTTCAATCAAAATGCAAAAATTCGATCAAATATTTCGATAATTCTCATCTTAAATCGGTATTCGTAATGAAAATGTGATCAAATTTGTAGATAAATCTCATCTTAAAGATCTTAAAAAACCTATTTTGCATCCAATGAGATCAGTTGAGATTAGAGATCTAAATTCGCAAAAGATCTTCGCGTGTTTTCTCTGTGCAGGAACGACGACAGCGCACAGCCGCACACAGAGTGGAGACAGTGGCCGACGTCTCTTGTGGTGGCTTCCGTTTCAATGTTTTGGGGCGTGTTAAATTCGAGGCGTGGTCAGTCGGGGCAAGGGTACGGGTACGGCTGCGGGTGCTAGTGCTGGTGATGGAGTGGGACTGGCGGAGTGATGAGCGAACAATTACAACCATGACCAACGCCACACACTCACCCACCGAAATGCCACTGCCAGGCCATGCGAGGCGTCGTCGTCGTCGTCTATCGTTTATAGTGCACTCCTCCTCGTGGGGTGACTCAATTCTGGCGGAGAAGGGGAGCTCGACAACCCGAGCCCGAGCCCGAGTCCGCGTCCGAGTCCGCGTCCGAGTCAAGCCCGCGCCCGCGCCTCAAGCCGAGCCCGAAGTAATGGCACGGCACTGCGGTACAGTGGAGCCAGCTCTACGTTTTTAGTCAATTATTTACATTTTAGAATTTGTGTGAGTCAAGAAAAAGAGGGTTTTTTTTTAATGCATTAAAATAACTATGACTAAAACGAGTAGATTTAGCCACAGAGTTGTATTAACTTGGTGCGTTGTTTAAATGTGCAAATTCCGGCAACATAAAGATAGGTTTTCAATTTTTGTAAAAGCTTCTTATTATATTCACAAAATATAACAATTCAAGTACATAAATATACATAATTTTTAATACTTTAGTATTAAATTTAACAATATTTAGCTGGACTATATGTTGATGTTAGTTTTCAAAAACTTATTAAAGAAGTAGTGTTCTTAACGCCGAATTAAACTATATAAAATATCAATGCACTATTTTAAAATACTTGCTATAAAAACCACGAATTTAATCGATAATGTCTTTAAAACGAATTAAATTTTACTCCATTTTTTTATACTACAATTTTCTAAAATTCTATCTTTTTCGTAACTTGAAAAATGGTTGTGTTGTGTGAGCTAAATATTAGATCATAGATAGATAAATACAGATCGATTTCAGTACACACAGAAATAGGAAAATGGATAGGATTGAATATAACAGCTGGAAAAAAGATCAGTAAAAATTAATTTAAAATCGATTTCAGCAAACACAAATATACGTTTGAAAAACATCGATTAAAAATCTATTTCAGCATACACAAAAATCGAAAATGGTTTCCATATAAAAGTTGGAAAAAAGATCAGTAAAAATCGATTTAAAATTCAAGTTCAGCAAAAGTAAATATGAGCTGGTAAAACATCGATTTAAAATCGATTTCAGCATACAAAAATATCAAAAATGTAGAAAAAACAACCTGCAAAAATCGATTTAAAATTTATTAAAAACATATTGTAAAAAATCGATTTCAACATACAAAAATATTGAAAATGTAGATTCTTTTCTTTGTTACCCTTTCTCCTTTTCCACTTTGTGGGCCACTGTGCCCCGTCGGAAGTTCGACAAAAGAGTTCGGATCGGATTCAGCTGCCTCTTCGGCAGCGGCGGCGTTGACTTGGGCAGAGAACCGCTGCACTGCGTCGATCGCCGCCTTGCACATATAAGCACAGAGCCCCGAAACAGAAACCGAACCAACAAAAACAAAAACAAAACAACAAAAAAACAAAAACAAAACAACAAAAAAAGAAAAAACCAAGCAAAACAAAACGAAACAGAGGCCGAAACAGAACCAGCAAATAATTAAATAATTTTCTTTGCCGCCCAAATTGAACTTCATTTCATATTTATCGGCCAGGCGGCTAGACAAGCGTTAGCATTCTGCAATCGTCGGTCACTCGGTTAGGAGCATATGCCAGGAGCCACGAAAGTGAGAGTCGGGAGCTCATTCTATATATATAGAAACATATATATATTATTTGTTATTTTTTATCTGTGACTCCGCCGCCGGTTCCGTTTCATTCCGTTGCCGCTGCCGCTGCCACTGCCACTGCCTCCACTTCGTTGCGTTGCGATCGGCGGTCGGCGGGAATAGTAGTGAGAATCTATCATCACCAGAAGCTTTTTAACAGCCGGAGCGTGTGCACACACATCGTTGTCCGTAGAACATATATATATATACCGTTAACCGATATATAAGCAAGTGGTGAAATATCAATATCTCCGACCGATTCGATCTCCGGAGATCGCACTCAGTGATGGTTAACTATTTGTTTTTGGTTTTGCTGCTCCTCCTCAAGGCTTCAAGCGCACACCAAAATGGGATTTCTTTCCAAGGCTGCCTACATTGTGTGGGCCGTGTAAGTAGATTGAAAATAATGTTAAAAATAAATAATATATATATTAAATAAATAAATAAAATATAAATATAACTTATTAAAATTTTAAAAGTATAAAAAGCACTCCTCGAAAATAATCAGAAAAGGAGTTAGCTTAACCTTTTAGATTAAGCAAAAGCTCTAGACAAGGCTTATTTTTTGGTATACAAATCTATAGATATTAAAAATAACACATTAATTACTGATTTACACCGATTTAGGGTTATCCCCTTTCCTTAACTAACTAAGACAATAATAGTTACAATTTTACAACTATAAAAAGCATTCCTTCAAATGAATCAGAGGAGTTAAGGAAGGAGTTAGCTTCATCTTTTACATTAAGCAAAAGCTCTTAACAATTCTGACCTTTTGGATTTAAAATCTATATATATATATATTAAAAATAATACATTAATTACTAATTTACTTCGATTTATGGTTATTTTCTTCCCTAAATTAACTTGGACAATAATAGTTAACATTTTAAAAGTATAAAAAGCACCCCTCGATATGAATCAGAGCAAAACCTCTTAACAATTTTCATCTTTTGGGTTAAAAATCTATATACTTGTATTAAAAATAATACTTTAATTACTGATTTACATAGATTTAGGGTTATTTTCTTCTCTAAATTAACTTTGACAGCATTTCCAGTAAAAAAAAACCCTTGCCTGAATCATATATTTGCCACTTTTGCAGTTCCCATCAGAAAAGTGCAGCCTAAGCAAAAGTACAGATCACATCCTGTTGACGAGTTGCATCCGATTTGGTCTTCATTCTATTTGTACATTTTTTTCTGTTTACAATTCCGCCCGGCGTTGCACTTTTTCCTATCCGAACCATGATGCAGCCTGGCAGAGATCGGGTTGCAGCAGCCGTCTCCCATTCCATTCCCACGTTGCAGGAATGCGCTGCTGGAATGCCGAATGCCGCCGAATAGGCAGTTCCCACCAAGGGAGGCATTCCTCAAGGATTCTCTGCACTTCTCGAGTGCTCCTCCCTCCTCCTCCACCTCCTCCTCCTCCGCTTAGATTACAATATTATGAAATTGTGGCTGAAATATTTTCTGGCATAGAGTTTAGTATTTTGGAGTTGGTCAATCGCACCACTTGAGGGTTTTGTAACTTTATTTGTAACGATTTCGGATTAGATTTCGTTGGGCCAAGGGCTCACATAAAATACTTTTGACTCTGTTTAGAGAACCATTACAAAAAAATTTAAAAAATGGGTTAGCAATAACATTCTTCTTATTCTTCTTATAACATTATTCTTTTTGTTTATTTATTTGAGGATAGCAATATCATGATAAATTTGTCAATTATTTTAATTAAATATGAGATTAAAGTTAAAACATAAAATATTCTTAATTCTGTTTATAGAACCACTGAAAAAATACAGAAAAATTGTTTCAACTATATTCTTTTAGTTTTTTATTTGACCTTAGAAACAGCATGAAATTCTTAGGCACTAAATTTGGCAATTATTTTAATTGAATTTAGATTAAAAATTGAAACATAAAATACTGTTGATTCTGTTTATAGAAGCATAAAAAAATATAGAAAAAGTTTTATTCTTTTTGTTTATTTATTTGAGGTAAGAAACAGCATGAATTTCTTTGGCACTCAATTTGTCAATATTTATGTATTATTTTAATTGAATTTGAGTTTAAAGTTGAAAGTATTATTTTTATGAACTTAGTACTTTTGTAATTGTAATATTATTTTTATAAAACTCTCTTTATTTAGTTGTTCAATGGAAGTAATAGCCCAGAAAGGCAGTCACTAAATTGAATTTAGTTTTAAAATTAAAAGTATTATTATCAAGAACTGTTTATTTAACAAATTGTTGTATTATTTTTATCAAAATCTAATTATTCAATTGTTGAATAGCAGTAATTATTAATTCATGTTTAAAGATCAAAGAATTTCTTTCAGGAACTGTGTAATATTATTTTTATCACAATCTCTTTATTATAATTGTTGAATAGCAGAAACAAACCCCCCCTAAAAAGTCAGTCACTGAAATGGGTTAAGGCTCTACCCACCCCCTCTCTATATACTATATATATCGGCACCTTTCTTATCATTAGCTTATCGTGCAGCTCGTTGCGGTGCAGTTTCGCAGTTGGAACTCTCCAGAGGCAGCACTCAGTCAGTTGCCTGAATCGCTGGGATTGGTATCGATTCGGTTTCTGTTTCGGTTGTGATTTGGGTTTTATTTTACTTTTCTCCCCCCTTTGGGGCAGTTATTTAGTGCGCTGCTAATTGAGAATCCATTTGGGGTTTACAACCCACCAAACCCATCATCAAATGGGTCTCTTTTCCAAGTTCGTCTACACCTTCACCATGTGGGAGAAGTACGTGAGTTGCTGCTGATTCTAAAGTGTTGTGTGTTTTTTGTTTTTACATATTTTTTGGGGAACCAGCATAAATGTTGTTATAACATGATAAGCTTGCCGCAATATTAAATATATGTTTGTATAATGAGGGCTCTGAAGTGAGAGATTCCCCAGAGAGTTTGGCAATTGGCAAGCTTAATATTAATAATATCAGGCAGATGTTTCTCTCTGTTCCTATTATCCTAGACAGATAATGCCCCAAGCTAGCTTTTATCACAAGTCCCCCCCGAAAGTGACCCCATAACGTTTCCGGAGCGAGTCAGTGACCGGCTCACGATTGCATCAAGCATTCATTTATAGATATAGATACATGTTATTCCTCCTTGCCAGTTCCTATCGCGCATTAATCCCGCACAATGGCCATCGGTGGTTCTTTGTGCTCTGTTCAAGGGATGTTGACAGGGAAACACTTGAGAGCTTTGGCACTCCATTTTGCACCCGAGGATCGCTTTTCAGGCCCATTTTCGCTTTAATTTGCTTTAATTGCAGCTTCCTGTTGTTGGTTGCGACTCCTCTCCATCTGGCATCAATAATTTGTGTTTGTAAAGAATTTCAATTCAATTTGGAAAGTAATTTGACACACGGCACCACACATGAACTGCTGCGTACACCCATTAATTGATCCGTTTCCATTTCCATCTCCCACAAACGAAATTGCCAAAATATATATATAGATATATATGTTGTTAATGAGAGAATTAGTCACTTCCGAGCGGGGCGATAATTGCAGCCAAAACTGTTGTCACTATTTGGTCCAATCCCCTCGCTTCCCAACAACCGACATCAACCCAACCCAACAAAATGCGGTTGACCGCCATAATTTGCGTTATTAATTGGCCAATTTTCAATTTTCAAGTTGAAGGCCACTGCCTGCCGCCGCCAGAAGCAAAAGCAAAAGGCGCCAACAAAAAGCAATTTAAATTATGGATTAACTAGCTAGAATCGAACAAGTTAATATAACAATAATAATAATAACAATCGATCGATAAGCTTAAAGTCTGGAAAGAAAAGTCGGTTCTAGCCTCGAAGGTCGCGCTGGCTAGCTGGCTAGCTGGTCGATTGCATTGATTTGGAAGCAATTCTTCCGCCTTTGCAGTGGGAAATCTTTTGGGTGATTCAAGTGGCCAAGTGATTCAAGAGTGCCTTGCAATATGACAAATAATCATTGACCCCCGCGACCTTTGCGGCATCGGTTGGTCATCATCTCTGGTCTGATTTCATCTCCGATGAATTCCATGCGTTTGAAGATGTGCCCCAAGATTTGGTTCAGAATAAAGTGACGTAGCAGTCGTTCGATGTCATTCGCAAATATTTTGGCGAGTTGTTTAGATAAATAAAATGTTGTGATGATTATACAAAACGATAACATATCGATATGCTGCAAAATAACGAACATAATCGAGTATTTTCTTTAAAAATTGAGATCTGTATGTTCTTTACTTTATACTAACACGATTTTATACATTCTTCTTGCTCTCAGTGTTCACAGCTTAAAGTAAGAACTGAAACTGACTTTGTAAAGCTGAAAAAATTTGATTACAACATCGATACTATCGATACCTATTGAATATCATCATTATAAAGAAGGAAAAAACCAATTATAAACAATTTTCCAATGCTTTCTCTTTTTCTTTTATTTATTAATATATTTTAATGGTCTCAATATGATTTAATTTCTCAGTTAAGTTAGGAGAATACATATTTTATTCTTCAATTGGATAAATTCAATCAATTATTTATCGAAAAAATCGATGATATTCGCTTACAAAATCAATTTGTTTAGCTTTATGATTTATTCAATTTTTATTTCAATTATAATATCCCCTAAATCCACAGACTTTTTAGGTTTTCTATTAATTTTCCTTAAACAAGTTTTATAGTTTTGGATATTTAAATTGTTGACTTCTCGATATTACGATTTTTTACAATATTTTCAATATACATCCATAATCTATTATTTGTTGTAACATGTGTCCTCACAATTCAAAATCCAAAGTCCAAAAGCGCATTTATCTCCTATTAATGGGCGATATCAGCAGCCAGCCCACGTTGCTCGGTCGAACTGGCTGGCTGGGATCCATCCTGGCTGCCTGGCCATCATTATATATTCCGCCGTTTGTGGCTAATCAATTGTCGGCTTAGCGACGCATATGAGGGGAGCAATCAATATTCCCGGCTCGCGTGCGAATGACGCCAGCGGAGAGTAGTTAATTTATGATGAGCTCCATGGCCAACTGCATGGTATCTAATCTTCCCTGTTCTATCTCTCCCGCAGCCTGTTCGAGCAGGAGATCATGAGCTATGTTCCTATTGAAGAGCGCAGTCCGCAGGGCTCGCCGGTCCTGAGTTCCCGGATGCCGCAGCGAGCGCCTCCGCCATTCCGCCGGGACTTTGAGGCGAAGCTTCGGAGCTTTTACCGCAAACTGGAGTCCAAGGGCTACGGTCAGGGACCCCACAAGCTCAAGTAAGTGTTCCTGCTCCCCCGTTTAACCATTCGATCTTCGATCCTGATAGCTTTACTTCATTTTCAGACTGCACATCCGTCGCAGCCATTTGCTGGAGGACGCCTTCCGTCGAATCATGTCCGCCAACAAGAAGGACTTGCAGCGCGGCCGCCTTGCTGTGCTTTGGGACACGGAGGAGGGGCTGGACTACGGCGGACCCTCGCGCGAGTTCTTCTTTTTGCTGTCCCGCGAGCTGTTCAACCCGTACTACGGACTCTTTGAGTACTCCGCCAACGACACGTACACGGTGCAGGTGTCGCCGCTGTCGGCGTTCGTTGACAACTGCCACGACTGGTTCCGCTTCAGCGGACGGGTGCTGGGCCTGGCCCTGGTCCACCAATACCTCCTCGATGCCTTCTTCACGCGCCCCTTCTACAAGGCCCTGCTGCGCCTGCCCGTGGCGCTCAGCGACCTGGAGTCGCTGGACAACGAGTTCCATCAGTCGCTCCAATGGATCCGCGACAACGACATTGGCACTGGCGTCGACCTGGGATTGACTTTCTGCGTCACCGAGGAGCTGCTGGGGCGCGTTGTGGAGCGAGAGCTGAAGCCGGGCGGCAAGAACATGATCGTGAACGAGAAGAACAAGAAGGAGTACTTGGAGCGCATGATCAAGTGGCGGCTGGAGCGCGGCGTCCAGGAGCAGACGGAATCGCTGGTGCGCGGCTTCTACGAGGTGGTCGAGTCCCGCCTGGTCTCCGTCTTCGATGCCCGCGAACTGGAGCTGGTTATCGCGGGCACCGCCGAGATAGACACCAACGACTGGCGCTTGAATACGGAGTACCGGTCGGGCTACCACGACAATCACCAGGTGATTATCTGGTTCTGGCAGGTGATCGAGCAGCGATTCAGCAACGAACAGCGCCTCCGGCTGCTGCAGTTCGTCACCGGAACGTCCAGCATCCCCTACGAGGGCTTCTCGGCGCTGCGCGGCTCAACGGGCCCGCGTCGGTTCTGCATCGAGAAGTGGGGCAAGCCCAATGCCCTGCCCCGGGCTCACACGTGCTTCAATCGTTTGGATCTGCCGCCCTATCCCACGCCCGAGCTCCTCTACGAGAAGCTGCTGCTGGCCGTCGAGGAGACCAATACGTTTGGCATCGAGTAGAACACACACACACACGTGATATTTGCTTGCACCTCAGCAGCCTCATCCAGAAACGCTTTATTTCGATTCGTTTTTGTAGTCGAGATAGTCGAGAAATTCCGGAGAATATACCTAGTAAGGTAGTTAATTATGTTAGCAGACAACGCTACTTAGTTTGTAGACACTTTTGCCTTCGCCGTTCGTTTGCCGTTCACTTCGAATGTTCGGAAGTTATACCTCAACAAGAGCAAACCAGTCACTAGTCCCTAAGATCTATCTAAACTCGGGGGAGTTAGTTACTCCCCCCGCTCCCACTTAGAGTCTAAGAGTCCGTTGCTTGACCTCTCAGGCTCAGCTCAACTCCCCAGGAACAGCAAAGTTCCCAAGAGAGCGAGAGTGGAAGAGATTCTATCGCCAATACTTAACTAGCTTGTAATATTGTTGTCCTTTAGCCTTAACTCGAATTCCAAACTCCAAACTTGAACACTCCCCTTAGATATGTATGTTTGCATTTCATCTAGAAGCGTATTGTGGATGTCAGTTATTATAGCATAAACTATATATAAATATATACATTCCTTTGGACTCTTTCCTTGCCACCCCGAAACGTAAATTGTTTTTGAATTTACAAACAAGCCCCTAGAAATATGTGTGTGTACGACTACTGGTTACGACCAAAGGCAATGTAAGAAATAAGATGACTAACTTCATAAAATTGTTGTGGTACTCGAACAGAAAAAGGAACAAATTAAGTCAAGTTTTTCGGAATTATTTTTAGTGCTGAAGTTGTAACCGATACACTTTGGTGTTTCAACTTTAAATACAATAACTATTTCATATATAAATTCTTCGATATTTTCGATATCACAGTAATTGCTAGATATTTGTTGATATCGGACTTCTCCTCTCGATATGCGTTACACATCTTATTTCTTTCATTGTCCTTGGTAAAACCTCAATGGAATCTATACACAAAATTTATAATATACAAAGAATTGGCTGCTGTTTTTTGCCTACGATTACTAACAAATTGGTCCAATAACGCGTTGCTTTAGCTTTACATACGAGTAACGATAACAACATGGAAGGCATTAGAAAAAAACATAAAAAACAAACATTACAAACATTAAAAAGACAAACAAATAAGCTTATTAATTAATGAAACAATTACATTTGTATGATTTAATGTCGAATCGAATGTAAACACAGGCGATAACGAAATAGATTTGGTGATTTATTCAATAAGTTAATGCGAAAAGCAGGCAGAGACAGAGACAGCAGCACCGTTGGAGAGAGACAGAGCGATAGACATGCCAGAGACAGAGATGGATGCCGAGAAGGAAAGAGAAGAAGAAACGCTTTTTGAACTACTTACGTATGTATTGATAAACTGAAGATTGTTTTAAATGAATTATTAATAAATGTGCGTGTGTATTTATGAACAAATTAACTATAATTGAAAACAAATAATAAATGTGAGCCTTTTACTTCAAAAGCAACAATGTGTCCTTTTCTTTGTTATACCCTTTGCTGCGTATAAAAATTTTATTCAGAAGTTTGCAACACAGTAAAGGAGTCCAACTTCCGATCCTATAAAGAACTCCCAATAGAAATATGTCTAAAGAATTCGGAATATCTTCCCGATCCTAAAAAAGAGGCAAGTGAAATAGGTCCCCAAAAATTTGAAGAGCGGTTAAGACTTAGCAACTTTATTTTTTTACAAGTAATTTAGAAAAGTTTGCTAAAAAAAAAGCTACAATATTTTAAAAATTTTTAGATACAGGCTGTTAAATTACTACACTGAAAAAAAAGGAACCGCCAAGGGCAAGTTGATCTGTGATCAACTATAGTAAAAATATCCCAAAAGTATGCAACATTTATACTTTTTCTCATAAGAGCGGCTTTTTTATAACAGTTTATAATAGATCCCCGTCGCTCTTCTGCTGTTCCTGTTCGCCTGGTGCTGAAATCCAGAAATTGACAAATTTGTACGGAAATGACTGAAGACTGAAGCCTTGTTTTTGCCTACAACAACTACAACAACCATTTTACACCAACAACAATATGTAGAACAACAAGAGAAACAATAAAATAACCCCCCGCCCTGGCAGGTGGTTGGAGTCTGCGCTTATTTTCAGACCGACCTGAGGCAGGTTCGGAACTTGGGTTTTTATAACAGTTTATAACAGACCTCCGTCGCCCTGCTGCTGTTCCTGTTCGCCTGGTGCTGAAATCCAGAAATTGACAAATTTGTACTGAAAATGGCCAGACTGAAGCCTTGTTTTTGCCTACAACAACTACAACAACCATTTTACAGCAAAAACAATTTATACAACAACAAGAGAAACAATAAAATAACCCCCTGCCATGGCAGGTGGTTGGAGTCTGCGCTTATTTTCAGACCGACCTGAGGCAGGTTCGGAACTTGGGTTTTTATAACAGATCCCCGTCGCTCTTCTGCTGTTCCTGTTCGCCTGGTGCTGAAATCCAGAAATTGACAAATTTGTACGGAAATGACTGAAGACTTGTTTTTGCCTACAACAACTACAACAACCATTTTACAGCAACAACAATATGTACATCAACATAAGAAAAAATTAAATATATTCATTTAACGGTCGGACTACAATTTGAATATAAACCGACGATAAGTCGCCGCCATGTAAGGTTGTTTGAGTCTGCGCTAACTTCCAGAACTAGAATCTGTGAAGGTTCGATACTCTGGTTTTTTTTATAACAGTTTGCAACAGATCTTGGTCGCTTTCTGTTGCTTATGTTCGCCTGGTGCACAAAATCATAAATTGAGAAATTTGTACTGAAAATGCTAAACTTAAAGGTTGTCTTTGCCTGCAAAAACTACAACAACTCCGTGCAAGGGTAAAAATGTGTTTTCGAACAGTTTTGTTGTTGTTGTTCTACCAAAATTCAGGCTACAATTTTGACTTTTTCAGTACAAATTCATCAATTAGTCGATTTGAATGACGTAAACCATTATTTTAACTCAATGACGAATGCAACAATTTACCCAAAAAATAATCTTTGCTGTATTGAGCAATTCTTCTGAAACAATTGGCATTTTTGCAAAGACACTCTCCAAGTTAAACCCCCATGTTTTAGAATCAAACAAACTGTGTCTCGTTTTCTATATATTTTATCCACAATTTTCTCTTTTTGTTTTTTTCGGATCTGCAAAATGCAATTTGCGTTTACATCAAGTTTTATATCGATCTCTTCGCGAAATGATAACATACTATATGTAATATGCTCTTAAATATTACGCGATCATTTCTCTAAGCTAAGACTTCCTTGTATTGTGTGTGTGTATGTTATGTGGATGTAGGTCAGGACATGGACGCATCCTTGCCGTGTATGTATGTACAAGGTCTGGGATGGGCTTTAGGAAGTTCCTCTGGATGTGTCTCGTGGGTATTCCTCGCGTGGAAAGTGGAAAGAGTTCTGTAGGCTGGGAAGAGAGAGCTGCGCGGCTTATAAGATGAGATAGCGAATAGATCTAGGTCAAGATTGGTTAAGGGTGGGCTGGATGACCGGCTGATCGATCGATCGATCAGTGGGTCTAACGTGTGTGTGTACGTTGTGTGCCGTTGTGCGCAGCAAAGCTTTCTGAAAGCGAGTGCTAGCAAGTGTGTTAATTAGGTTTCTTTACACATTTTGTTTGTCCCAAAGACTTGTGATCAGAGACTTGTGTTGGTAAATCTAGCTAAATTTTTTTTATTACATTACACTTGAAGAAATTTGGCTAATTCTCATACATAGATATATATATATATATATATTTTAAATAAATTCTTTCCTGGACTCTACAAAAAATAATGAATAGAGCTATCCGTTTCGTGATTTCATGCGATCAATATATATGTTGTGTATGCATTCATGATTTTTGTTGTCGCCTCAAGCATTATAAAAATAGAGCATCCTTTGCATCCGGGGGAGAGGTGAATATATTATTCATTCGTTTATAGATTTATCATTCTTTTTTTTTAGGTTTTGTTTTTTGTTTGTTTGTTTCTCTTTTTTTGGAAAAGGCCATTGAAAGAAT
The DNA here is from genome assembly GCA_008042575.1 of Drosophila watanabei. Taxonomy (NCBI): domain Eukaryota; kingdom Metazoa; phylum Arthropoda; class Insecta; order Diptera; family Drosophilidae; genus Drosophila; species Drosophila watanabei. Next base: position 267,443 of record VNJS01004672.1, read on the forward strand.
TGAAAATTGTTCAGAGCGAGCAAGTACATACACATAACTCGTAATGTTACATTTTTGAATGTGACCCAGTGGACCAAAAATTATAGCAAGATCGTTAAATGTTTATAAACGGAGTCTGAAAAGAGACTTTAGTAAGCGAATAGCTAGCATATGAATCATTCCTTGACCCGTTTATGAAATTTAGCTTTAATTATATTCGAAGATATTATTAAAGTCTCGTTTTTTCGCATAATTCTCACAATTTTTTGGTCCACTGGGAACTAACTGACTGGCTGGCTGTGTGCTTTGTGTGTGTGTTAATGACGTGAGGAGAATCTGTTGTTTCCGCTTAGGGTTTTGATCACAGCTTTTACAATTCTAATGATATATGTATGTATGTATGCATGTATGTATGTGAGTGAGTGGGGGATGTGGCAAACTTTTCAATTCGCAAGAAAAAATACAATACTATTTATATTATTATTATTATTATTATATGTACCATATGTGTACCTGTATGTATTTACATACAAAAAAACAAAAAAGAAAAAACAAACATATTTATCGTATGCTTCTTGCCGACACTTGTTTCGTTATATATATAAATATATATATTTATATAGACAAGTGTGTATGTTTTAAATATGTAAATATTTATAATACTTTCGCAAAGATGCATGAAGAAAATGCATTTATTTTGTTTGACATTTAATACATTCAATATTTGACTTTCGTATTCGGTTTAGATTCGGTTCGAGAGAAAGCTGCCATTCACGGGAAATTACAATATTCTTTTATTATTCTTTTCTTTTTGTTTTAATATTTAATTTTTATGTATATAGACACATTTGTTTGTTATTCTTTAGTAAAAAAAGTAATACAAAATATGTTTTGTTTGGTTTTTCCCCGCATCATATTTTTGCTTTCCATCACGAATATATATGTGTGTGTGTATTATTCCAATCCCATTCTTCTATATTCGCTTTTGGCATATGGAAAATTGTAGAAGAAGGCAGGTGTTGGATCAAAGGTCTTCTAATAGCAAGATGAGCAACGCCCCAAGAGTTTTTACACTCTCAGCTGAGTGCATCTTGTTAGTACAAGGTCTTTGGTTAGATATACGTATTCTTTTCAATTTTATTGTTAAATTTGGAAAAAAAATATACATGTCTGAGGAAAAACAAGAGCTTGGAAGAGGAGGAGAGCTGAGCCAACGGGGTGGGGATATTTCTGGAAGGATAGAAAAGGCGGCAGAAGGATCTTCTCTCCTAATGTTTTCTTTTTTAGACAACAACATTGAAAAGGGGTTTAATTTGATTTATCTGTTTTGTTATCTCTCTATATTTATATCGTTATACATATTCCTATATGCTGAATGACTGTCTGTGTGGATCTAGAGGCAATTTCTATATATCTTTGAATGTAACTAGTTAAAGTTAGGCTGCTGCGCGGCAGCTTCAGCTGCTTACTTGGCTGTAGGAAATTTGTCGCACCATCGGCGCCTTTATTTGTTAATGCTGTCAAGTTACGAGAAATGCACACGAAGATTCTCCATCGATTCTCAGCTGTTCTCTCAGAGCTCTCTGACTGTGACTTGGACTCTCCGTCGCAACGGACGGATTGCTTTGCTTTGGTTGGCTTGCTGGTGTTGGTGCCTCCAGTCCCCTTTTTCGCCTTCGTTGTACTCTGTCCCGGTCTCCCAAGGTACATCATTACCATCTTTATCTTCATTATCTGACGACTCTAGTTAACTGCTTCTGCTGCTGCTTTTCTGGTTTTTATTTTGTTGTTTGTTTGTTTGTTTCTTTATTTTTAGCTACTTGTTTTTCATTTAGTTTAAATTTAATTTAAATAATGTTTATATATATATATATCAATATATATATAGATGATGCTATACAATCTATAGCTTGGTATGTGTAATAATACATATATATATATAAAAAAAAAAATACAATAGATTAACGTAAATTGGTTACTCTACTCTTTCTCTTCCTCTCTCTGCTCTCAAAGATTATCATCATCATATCTTGAGAATCGTTCGTCTAGTACAAAAAAGGTTACAGCTCCGATTTGCGAGAGTAAAAACATCAAATTATTCTGTATACAAGGTTTCTTTTGTTGTCGTCCGTTCAGTTTCCTTCTTGGAATCCTACTCCGAGTCCTGTTCGCGCTCATCAAAGCCAGCCAGGTCGACGGTCTGCAGCATGCCGCGCGAGTACGCGTACTCGATGAGGGCCAGGTGACAGAACACATACTGATCGGGCATTTGGATGGAGTAGGCGCGCTGCGATCGGATCTTCTCCACGGTGCCGCGTATATCCGCCGTCCCCACATCCTCCAGCCGCGATATGCAAATGTCCAGAGTAATGAATGTGCCTGTGGAAGTCATAGAAACATGCATTAATCTGGAGATTAATTGTGTGCCTTAACTTACCAGTGCGTCCAATGCCTGCACTGCAGTGCACCACAATGGGCGGACCGCGGGCATGCCCCGCCCATGTGTCGCCGAGGGCATGAACGAGCTCCGCCTGCTTATCACGCACCTTCTGCAAAAAGTTCAGCATGGCCATGGCCGAGCTGGGTACGCCGTAATCTGGCCAGCTGGTGAACTGCCAATGTGACACATTGCGGATTTCGTCAGTCTGTTTTTAGAGGGGAAAGAGTGGAAAGAGTAAGAAAAAAAGGAGGTTTAAAATATTATTTAAATAAAAAATAACGTAAAATTTTATATACCAACATTTTGAAGTGTCTACAATGTCGCAGTTTAAATTAAACAAGAAAGGAAGCTAACATAACCTTGCATGAAAATCTATTAAACCTTAAAGCCAAAAATTCGTTAATTCCGATTCGGAAAAGCTTTTCTATGCTAGTTTTTGTTATTATACATTTTAAATATTTTATATTATAAATTTTTAATTGTAAAAAGTAAAGTTTTTGGTGATTTTTTCAAAATTTTAACAATGTAACCTCTTATAAAATTTTGAAAAATGTAGGTAAAATTTGTTTTTGTCTAGATCGACTCGGCTGTTAATGCTGATTAAGAACATATACGATTTACAGGGTCGAAAACGACTCCCTTAAGGGTACAAATATCCATGTCTATCAAACAAAACATTAAAAAAAATTGTATTTCACTTATTTATCTTTCCTATCGACTAAAATGTTATCATAAATCAAACAGACTATCGAATTATGGCTTATCGTTTAGATATATAACACAAACTTTAGATTTATTGCACACATTTCAACAATGTTGCATTTTTAATATCAGATAAAACTGCATTTCATTTATCTCTCTTTTTTTGTATCGTTTATAATATTCGGAAATATCAAACAAACTTCCGGCTTATCGCTTGTCGATTTATCGACTTTTGCTAACAATCACTAACATCTAGTGCTCACCTTTATGTTTCTTAGCTCCAACGAGGCAACCGTGTAATCCTCATTGCACTCAACGCTAATTGTTCGCACATGGTAGTTGCCAAACTCTAAGGAACTATCTTCAGTCGGCTCCCAGTATTGGCCGCATTTCACGCGTCCGCGCTCCATCACGCGCGTTGTCATCACTATAACTAAACAATGTTGCTCCCAGATCATGCGCCAAAAGTCCGGGGATGTCTTTGGTAATGGACCTGAAAATTAACACAGCTTTGATTAGATGATCCATGGATAAGGGAAGCAACCACTCACCTTGAGTTGAAATATAGGCATTCTTCTGTTTGTAGCCATCGACGAAATTCGCGTTAATATAATCGGACGGCTCGTCGCCGTCCTCGTGTGCCAGCACCACTCGACTGTGATCGTAGCAAAGGACGTCTGTGTAGCGGTTCTTGGTTAGATTGGGTCGCATTCTGTTAAGGATTTCAACAAGTTATTTATGTTGTAAACTCATATTTTGTCTCATAAACTCACCTCGCATAGAGGAAGGTGCCCTCGGGCGCCCGATTCCGTATGTCCGCATACTCCTTGATCAAACCGGCGCGACCGCGCTGCTTCACCATCTGCACAATCTGTTCGATGGGCTTGGGATCCCCCTCCTGACCGGCCAGACTGTCGTCATCACTGAATCCGGACGAGGCGCTGCTGGGCGGATTCTCTGACCAAAATTCACCGCCGCCATTGGTTGTGGTTGTTCCTCCACCGCCGCTGGCTGCTGTTCCCGCTCCGGTTCCACCTCCGGCTGTGGCTGTGGCAGCGGCGCCACTGCTACTGCTGTTTTCCGCCACCCCGCTCGTGTTGAGCTTAAGCGGGTTGACAGTTGTGGGGGCACAGCCACTGCCGTTGGCCTGCCGCTGGTGGCTGGGACTCAGGCCGTTTATTGTGATGTTTTCGTTGGGTTCACTGCCGCCGCTGCTCGCAGCTGGTTTGGAGCCAGCGTCTCCTGAGGATCCTACTGGGCCCACGCCATTGCTAACCACAGTGACCACGGTGGTATTGTTGTCGCCCAATTGGTGAACGGCGCTGATTATCGTGGATCCCGCCGTTGCGGCCTCCGTTTCGGTGCCATTGGCTGCAGCTACTGCAGATCCCGATCCCGATCCGGATCCCGATCCCACGCCCACGATGTTGGCCAGTTCGTCCTCACGATTCGTCATCGATTGGCGGCAGCTGAGCAACCATGTGGCGTGCTTGATCTCCAGGGTGCCACCCAGATGTATGGGCAGCGCCGTTCGCGGCACGTGGAGCGCCAACTGGGGCACGGATACGGTGAAGACTCGCTCGCGCAGCTTCTCGCGCACAAACAGCCGCAGGATCTTAAACGGAGCCTTGAACCACAGCGGGGCCGTCACGATCAGCACTTTCTTCAGGCGCGCCGGATAGCCGCCCTGTAAATGTACAGAGAAAAGAGAATATTGGTTTTATTTTCTAGTAAAATATGTCAACGAACTTATTAAAGAGAGAGCTCTATGTTTTCGTGGAGTTAATAAGCCGTCTGATAACAGTATCTGTATCTCTGTATGCATAAGTCCCACAGCAAATTAATTATATCAACAGCCTCGGAATATACACGAACGATAACGTAAAGAAGTCAGGAAGCTACCGACGAGTGTGCTCTATTAGTAAACTATTAAAGAGTACATCTTCCACAGATGCTTCTTGAAAATAAAAGCTATAAAAATAAAGAAAAATTCAAAGAATAAAAATCAAAGAGACCCCAGTTCGAGGATCGACTAATCCTACGAGTTGAGTGGAAATAGAGGCTGGGCTTTATCCTCCGAATAATCATCAATGAATAGTTAATGAATAGTCAAATAGTCGAATTTTTTGTCTAAAATGATAATGAATAATCATCAATGAATACATTAATGAATAGTCAATGGAAAGTTGTCGACTTTTAGGCTTAAAATGTTAATGAACATTTGATGAATTTGTCCCTAATGACAGCCTAGGAAATTCATTGCTATTTCATCAATTATACCGAATTATTGAATTACTGATAAATGCTACTGCAGGGTATATAAATACCTTAATTTATAAGATATATATATAAATAATAAGAGATATATATACCAAATAAGAGATATTTATACATAATAAGAGAAAAAATGTAGACCTTGAAACTGAAAATATATATAAAAAAAGAACCCTGCACTGATGCATACAGAATTCAAGAATTCTAATTGGAATGGGGGGAACCAATTCCAGGAGTGGCCTTCATTTCAAACTGCGCACATCTTTTCCCAGAATCCGATGGCGTGCCAATTTGTGCATACAAATTTGCGACCCGTTGAGGTGACATCCTCGCTCTATGAAGGCTTTATGGAAACGTCCATATACATATATATATTCACTAGTTGCAATTTACAAATCTTCCATGTGCATCATCTGTGCATCTGGGGGAAATGTGAAATGCCACGCGTGGGCAGAAGCCACAGAAATGAACAGAAAGAATTGCTAGGATTGCATGGACCACCACAGTTTTCCACGGAAGAAACATTCTGTATAAATCTGGCCTGCAAATTGGCATGAATTCCGGTTAAAAAATAAAGAGCGTTGGTTTAATGTTAATTGAGTTTAAATTGAAAAATTAAAGAAGAGAGTTGTTGTATAAAGAACAAGAAAGGAAGCTAACTTTGGATTGGATTATTAACAATATACATTTTACATATAAATGGAAAAACAACACAGTTATGTCGTGTTTCATATCCATATTATATTAAAAGTTTTTTAACTACAGTTTAACATTTTCCCGATCGTTTTTATGGTATCTATAAGATATAGTCTTCAGATTTTCATTAATTAAAACCAAACTTCTAAAATATAACAAAATCCTCACATCTCAGAGTAGATGAAAATATGTAGAAAAACGGCAAAGTTATAATATTGTTTTCTTCAATATTCCTGACTGATTTCTGACTTAAATTATAAGCAAGTGTTTTTTAAGAAAAGATAACATAGAACACGTATCTCTGTGAAGAAGCAAAGCTCCCACCAGGTAAATCAGGTAAAGTAAACCAACCGAAATGCATTACTGCGACCACATTGGGAGGAAAAAGTTGGCTGGGGGGAAAACACACGACAACAACCTTCACCCAGTTGGGGGAATGTTGAGGAAATTTTATTGCTGCATTCGAGATACAAGAAAAAGCAAGTGGAAAACTTGCCTCAACTTAAAGGTGAATTGGAACTAAAGAGAGCAGAAAAGGTTGTGAAGAATTATCAAAATCTCTCTGCTTATAATAATAATAATAATAAAAATAATAAATTAGCTTCTGTTGAAGATTAAATTGCTTTATAAATATTCAACTTTCGAGTTAACCACTAAATTGAATCAAAGAAATCAGTTTAGTGTTTGAAATGACAATATTACAGATATTTCATCTAATTTTGCTATCGACCTGCATCCCTGGCATGGTTATGCACACGACTGTACACATATATTCGAATAGGTATGTCATCCGTGACATCATTATTTAGTTTATTGGCCCCGAAAGCCAACAAGGCAAAGGAAAAGGCAGTGCAGCAGCAGCAGTGCAGATTAAGGTCAGCGGCCAGTGCGGCAAGCAAGGAGAAATAACACACAAAAAAACCTATATAAGCGTGGTAAATGCCACAAACAACACAGTTTGTGGATGCACTTTAATTAAACGCACAATCAGAACCAATACAAGCACGCTGGCGTTCAGGGAAAATTTAATTAAAATTGTTTTTCGCAGTTTAAACCCAAAAACAAGAACAAAAAATGATATCCTGTCGTTGCCTGCTCCTTTTGTTTCTCGGTTTTCACAGCCGTTGGCTCAATAAATTCCTGTTAAATCTCTAATTGGCAGCATTTTCCATTAAACCGGGCCGCTCTCTTACGCTTTTCCCCCTTTGCAAATGGTCTTATTCCTTTCCAAGGATTGCATCACAAATCACACGCACACACACATACAGCCGAGGAAACAACTTCCCCTTTTGGTTATCATTTTCCTCTGAATTTTCCCTCCCCTAACATTTCCAGTGGGTTTTCACGTCCACTTTCACTTTGAACCAAAGAGACAAGCGCCCACACGAAATGCAGGCGACCGCACATGAAATTCACCTGAAATGCGTTGCCAGCAAGTACAGTTGTTTTCGCAGTGTTGTACAACGTGAAAACTGAAAGTACAGTTGGACTTACAGTATTGCAAGATGCTTTATGAAGCTAACTACAAGATCCATTTTAAAATGGTAATATTGTTAATGAATTTAGTGTGAGTAAATATGTAAAAATAACAGAAAATATATAAAAAATAGTTTCTTTTCGAAATTCATTTTGAAATACCCGCAAGTGTTGCAAACTTTTCAAAGTAATATTTTTACAACACAAATATTACTCAATTAAGTTAATAAATAATCCAAGGACTTAGTTGGCCAATAAATAAGCAAAGTGCGTGTCACAAGGAAATTTGAACGATTAACAAGAGCAGGAAAAGTAAATAAATATATTGGATATCGTTTCATGTGACCTTTTTTTGGGGTGCTCGTGAGTCATAATTGGAAATACATATAGATTTTTGTATTGCTGTAACCGGAACCAACAAGCAATGGTTAGCAACAAATTGAATACGTAGTTAGGAGTTTGTTTCAGGGTCAGAGCACAGCTATTCTTGTGGTTATTCCCACATCAAATTAGAATCCAGATAGCAGGCAATCCTCTGATAACTCTCCGCCCACACAAACAACACACACAACCCACAAAACAATGCCCGTGAAGAGCAACAAAGCAGGTGGCATCACGAACTGTTGTTTTTGGCCAGATTATTTGCCTTGAGGGCCGAGGAGTCTAAGCAAAAGTTGAATGAAACTTGGTCGCAAGTCAAGGCGCTTGTTAAATCCTTCAAGTCCCGGCTCCGGTAGGAAACGAGAGCCACTGCCGCTGGAGTTTTCCTCCGAATGTGACTCGAGTGGGCGGCTCAACGTGCCTCGGCATGCGTTTCGCCAGCGATTCTCTCCATTCCAACTTTCATCCTGCCGCCGCCCGATGTCTTAACCTGGCAAAGCAAAGGAAAGGCGCGTGGGATGCCGAGGAAATTGGATATTGTTCATGATGAATTTTTGCTCGTCACTAGAGCTAAAATTAGCAACACAAACAGAGAGAGAAGGCTTCCTGAAAATTAAATAAATTGTATATTTTTCTCTTAAAAGAACATTAACATTTTATAATTTTTTAATAAATATATTTCCCAGTGTCTGACATAAGTTTTAAGCTGAAATTAATTGGCTGCCTTCCAGGAAGCTCTCCAGAATAATTACAAGCGATGCAGAAGGGGGAAATTCAAGAGAATCAATTCCATCTCAAAGAATTCCCGTGAACTTTACAACTCAAATGCAAGTGCATTTTCCATACAATGTCCGCCAATCAACAAGGCATTTTCCGTAGCAACCAGATATCGAGTATACGCCACATGGGTTCCCTCCCGGCAACTTTGTGTGAAAGGTGACCAAGTGCCTGCTCTTCTCCCGCCGCAGCACACCAGCAAGCGAAGGGGCGAAACAATAAATATATAAATAAATATGTGAAATTAGCCAGGGCCAAAATTGGTAATGCGTTTTAAGTTTGTCGCCAGTTTTGGTCATGAAACGAATTTGTCGTTGGCGTTGCCCGAAAAAGGCCAAAGCGGCACGCACAGCGGACAAACCGATAAACCAAGAGGCACAAAGCGAAGACGAGAACCAAATGGAGAGGAAAAGAAAGAAATACATACAGTATATACATATATATGAGAAAAAAAGAGCTGTAGGTTGTTCAAAAGACAATTGAAAAAAGCGATAAACGACGATTAATTATTTAATCGACATTTAAAGCGGTTACTGATTTTAAAGATATATAAATAACTTTAGTTCTCCAATATTAATACTTTTCATTTCAGCATTTTAAAATTTCCAGAATATAAACAAAACTTCCATCAATAAAATGCGATAAATTATTTAATCAAAATGTTTAATATAAAAATAGAAATAAACGATAAACAACGATTAATTATTTAATCGAAATTTATAGCGATGAAAGATTTTTAAAATATAATTTTAGTTATGCAATATCTAAAAGAATTATTTCTTCTTGTTAGACCCTTTTGAAATGTTTAGAATACAATCGAAAGTTTCATCGATAAATGACGATAAATTATTTGATCAAAGTATTTATTAAAAAAATCGAAAAAACGGTTTATTATTTAATCGAAGCTTGAAGCTCTGAAAGATTTTTAGGATATATATATATTTAATTATCCAATATCTAAAGGTATTATTTGTTCTTATTTGATCCTTTTTGAAATGTACAGAATGCGATCCCAACTTTTATCGATAAACGGCGATAAATTATTTCATCAAAATTTTGATTGAAGGCGGATTTACACTAACTTTAATTTTCCAATTGCGGGAGGAGTTATGTTTTAATTTAATTGGTAATTGTTTAGCTTATGAAATCAATTAATTAACTTTTAATTTTAAGAACTTTTTAGAAGTCTAATTAAAGTACAAGATACTTTTTTATTGGTTTGCAATTCGTCATATAAATATATAATGAACAAAAGATTATTTTTATGTATTTATATATGTTTTATATATAGTTTTATTTTTCCCAATTTGTACAATTAAAGAGTTTAATCATTTGCAAGTGCCACAAAAAATCAAGCTTACAACAATAGCAAAAGATTTTTGTTTTGAACAATCAGAGACGGAGATATTCCATAAACCGAAATCAATATTTGATGGTTTGGTCTAGGCCAAGCTAATTGGAGAGCTCTTCACAGTGATTGACTGACGGCTAACACACACACACAACACACACAACACACACAAGCACAAGCACATGTTGGAGATCCCAATAGAATCGTGGCTTATTTGTCCAGAATGATATAAAGCCGCAAGCCAATCAATGGAAAATCCCTCGGAGATACGAGTAAATACTTAATACATTCGTCATGGAAAGGTTTGGCGGGGGCGGTTATGATATTTGCAAAAAAATCAATTCCAAAAGTGTGATTTTGTATTTATTTTTAATTGCTGATCTGTAAGTTAAATTCTTTAAAATAATTTCTACTCTTTTTTTGACATTTTTTTGTGCTAAAACCTGAAATTCTGATACGCACTGTACAAATGCGGGGGTTTGTCAGGCATTGCGGGATATAAATCAAAAGGTAAGCAGCATAGGAAAGAAAAAAATGAGCCAACAGCTGCGTTTGATTGCCTCCACTTGCTGCGAGGAGACTTACTTCCACATCTCAACTCAGCTCTGTATTATTGGCATATTGTTGTTGATTCTTGTCAAGCTCTGCTGTGCCTGACAGCCCGTATTGTTGTATTGTCTTGAAACCGAGAAGGAAACCACCGGCTGTAGGACAGGTGAGCGCAAAAGAAAACAAAAGTTGCGCATATCACCTGCTGTTGATGGTAGAGTAAAGAACCTTAAGATACAAATGTATATATATCTATATGCTTGAAGCACTTGAATGAAATAGGTTAAAACTAAAGCCAGTCTGTTAATAAATCTTTTACTCTGATCTTTCACAGTTTTTAATGGAAATATCACTCTATTTGTGATTCCAGTGAGGCATATCTGGGATTATCTTAAGGAGAACAAAGTCCAGTATTCGTTTCGTTCAGTAAATCAAGGAAAAGTCTATGGTTGGAATCCCCTGTGAGCTGCCAGCATAGCCTGGCTATAACCCAATTAGCTGACCTACTTCGAGGCGACATTAGCTAATTGAACAACAACGGCTCAATCCGTCAGATTGCAGATTGCCAATTGATTAATAACAATCTTTATATGCATAATATACAAGCAAAAGCAACAGTGAATCACTGTAAAAGCCCAGCTAATGGAACCATAAACAAAACATTAAATTTAGATATATAATATATGAGTATATGTACATATATTTCCTTGAAAGCAAAAGACAAACAAGAAAAATGAAATAGAGAATAAAAACAACACAATTCACAATTTAAATAGAAATGGTTTTTGGCGAGGTCTTTACATATCAGTCAGGGGGCGACGAGACTCTGTCCATAATATATATACAAATATGTACAATAATCTGTCCATATCCGAGTGAATATATATATATGTATCTTTATCTGTATCTGTATCATGTACCTGAGCGCGTTGGCGTTGTAATGGATTGTTGTTATAGTTGTCGTTGTTGCTATTGTTGCTGCAAGCCCAGCCGCCGCTGTCTAATTATTCAGATTTTTATTGTAATATATATATATGTGTATATATAGTTTGGTTCGCACAATTAAAAGCTAATTGCGTGCACTTTCAATTGAACAATTTACATAACTTTTTGTTTGCTTTGTTGGCTCTCTCAATGATTTGTCACATTACACAATGTGATGCATTCTTTATATTATTTATTTCTTTATTTTTCAAAGGGGATAAACAGACACAAGGGTTGGGGTTACAGCAACAACATAAAAAAAAAGAAAAACAAACGAAAAATACACGTTTTTGAGATCGCTTTTTTATGCTTCGATTACGGGGTTTCGGTTTCGGTTTCGGTTTCGTTCTTGTTTTCGGCTTTCGGTTTCCGTTTTAGTTCCGATTTAGACTGCACTTGTAGATACCTCTCGGGGTATATTTATCCTTGTATCTTTATCCTTATGCGAGTTTGTTGCTGCTGCCACATGCGTTTAGCATTCAACAAACTGAAGCAGATTTTAGATACACACACACATACACATGGACTCGCACGTATCGAGAGTTTTCAACTTTTTCGTTTTGCACTTGGAAAAAATGTTTATGTCGCGACGACAGTATATATATTCGCTAGCTTTATTTTCCGATTTCTGCCTGCTGCTGCTCTTTGATTTTGTACTTTTCCATCGACCATCGAGTGTTGGCTCTGCGTCTCATTTGGTTTTTCGGTTTTTCGTTCGCTTTTCCCTATGTATTTTTGTTTGTTGCGCGTCGCCGTGGAAAGCTGAACTACGTCTGACTGCTGCCGCTGCTTTATTTTATTTTTTTCGATTCGTTTTTAGTTCATTTTTTTCTCATTTTTTTCCTATTTAGCGGCTGCGTTCTCAGCGCACGCGCTCTCTGTTATGCCACCACCGTCGGCGGGGAGAGAGCCGCTCTCCCGGTCTCTGCGGCAGGCCAGGTGGATTAAAGGGGGTTGCTTTGGCTGAGCGAAACAGAGAGAGCGCCAGGGGGATGGGGTGGCAAACGGGTCACAAGGGAGAGAGTGAGAGAGAGAGTGCCTGAGAGAGTGTAGCTAGGGGTAGTTGGCGACTGCAAGGTTGCATGCAATGCAGCTATCGATTAAAGGGGATGGTTGCCAAACAGGGCTGCCAACAAAGTTTGGGAAGCAGAGAGAATTTTTAAGATGACTTCAAATAGTTCTTAAAATATTTATTAAGCAGTAAATTCGTAAATGAAGCTATCTAATTAGTAAACATATTGAATTTAATATATAATGAATATCTATTGATAACTGCTATCGCCTGAGAAGGTGACTAAAGTTTCCAAACAGGGCTGCCAACTCAATTTATTAAGCAGCAAGTTACAAGCTAGAATTACCCAGATTACTTCCCTTAAAAATATTATTTAAAATATTTATGAAACAAAAAATTTATGATGCAAGATGCATCTATCAATTAAATGAAATATGAATATCTTTTGATGACCACTAAGGCAGAAAACTGTCACAGGAATAATTGGAAAAATATTATAACTTCAATCAAAATTTTGTTTAGTATCCGCTCATTAATCTATACGCAAAGCTTTAAAATATATTCGTGGGTTTCTCTTTTAAATAATTTAATAATTTTCCTTTATATTAATTTTAATAATTAATCGAATTTTTAATAGTTTAAAGAACCAAGAATGAGTGGGCATTAAGCAAAACTATACATTTATATAAAACAGAATTTGGAGTCTGGCTATGCGGAAGCACAGAAATCCAACTCAATTGATCTCTCATTTCGCAATTTCTCATCTCTTGTAGAAATTTGTCTTGAGACTTTTGAGACATAAACTCGACTGTCTTGCACATATGGTGTGTCTCTCTGGAGGTCTGGGCCAAAGCCAAAGCTAAAGCTAAACACACATTTGCGTCAATGTCGAATGGCTGCGGAAACGAAAAGCACGTTGTAAAAATAACACAAAACAGTATCAGCGGCAGCGGCGGCGGATCGGCAAAACAACAACAATAACAAAATCGTTAACAAATCCACACGGCGTCATCGAAAGTATAAGCTATTAAACGTATTTAAGCCAACTGAGCAGCAGCAATGAATGAACTGCGCCGCACTCGGCTTTCCCGATGCTTTTCCCTGCCTGTCTAATTTTACGGCGATCTATAAATACTGGCAAATTATCCGCTGTCAATCAGTGCTCGGTCAAGTGTTTGTGGGCCAAGTGCAGCAGCAGCAGCAGCCGAAATGAAATGGAAGAAAAGCAGCGAAACAAAAGGAAAACTTTCAAACGCGCGATTGCCACAGCCATATGTACGCATATGGAGGCATGAATTTCGAAATGTATATATGTATATTCTTCTTCAGTGTGTCTTTTCTTTCTTTTCATTTTTCATACTTCGCGTTTCGTTTACAATCTATTACGTTCGACTAGAACACGTCAACTGAATTAGTTAATCAAGCAAAGTCGAAAGATAGCCACAAACTGCGCGACAATGAGCACCGGAGAGAGAGAGCAAAGCTCCGGCGTCTGCTCTGCTCTGCTCTCCCTCTCCCACTGTCTCTGCCTAAAAGTGAGAGTGAAAAAGCGTGGGCACATTCCACACACACACACACGCTAGAGACTCGAGTGTGTGTGCGTGAATTACCGATCTCTTCAGCTGGGCTTCGCATTTTATTGCGACAACGCTGCGTATGCGTGTTGGCCCCGAAATATTGCGCATACGCAACCAGGTACACGCCAGAGTTGCCGTTTCCCCACTATGTTTATATTGTTGAATCACTGCTCATCTATTGTTCATCAATCGCCAACGTCAAATCTTATCGCTACCTACTCTGTCACTCTCCGATTCGATAAAATAAAGAGAAATTAAATTAACTGACTTAGGGGCCGGTTTCTACCCTCTCTGCCAAAGCTCTCTGTCCGGAAAAGATAATCACTAGATAAATTTATCGTTAAGCAAATTGATTAATAAACCGAAGCACAACGGTATAACAGAGAGCTGTTAACAGTGCTGTTAATTAATTTAAAGCACAGAATTATAGTAACAATCCCGAAGACCAAGTCCATAATACCCTCCCAGAAAAAGTGTATTAAATAATACGAACAGACAGAGACACGCGCCAAAAGAGAGAACGCTTATTACGTCCTCTCTCATTCTCTGGCACTTCCTCTTGGCTTCACTTCTTCTCCCTCTTCGTCTTGCCCTCTTCTTTCTGCTCGTACACCTCTCTATCTCTCTATCTCTCCCTCGCTCTGACCACTGGCGTTTTCGCGTTTGCGAGGGAAGAGCGACCAGAGCTCGCCCACGCCAAATCGTTTTCATTGTTAACTTTATTTTGTGCGTTTTGATTTTCGTAGAATGGAATAAAATATGAATGTATGCATGCCTATACATATAAATATACATACATATACATTGGTGTAAGCACAGTCTGGCTCAGAAAAATAGAATTAGTTTTCAAGTATTCGGTTTTATCGAAGGTTCTAGATTTATTTTTCAAACGAATAACATTTAGCTACTTTTGTTATTTTGGTTTAGTTTATCTGTGTCATATTTATTTATTTTTGTGACCTTGTCTGTATCTCAGAGGCGGCAGATTATGAAGACAAATAGGGTTTGGTAGATAAACACAAAATATAATGGTTACTCATTGCCTGATGATTTTTTTTGCACTTTTGTTTCGTGTCTTTTAAATATTTGGAAACTATGTCGAGGACTTTGAAATTTACTTTTAAATGCCGGCCGGCAATTTCTCTCTGCAAACATCTCTAAGTATCAACCATAGAAATTCATATTACAATTATTGTCACTCGATGAGTAACGATAACAGAAGAAATTTCATTCCTGAGATCCGTCTTTATCCATGGATTACATAGAATATTTGAAACAATCTCCAGAAAATAATAACTTTGAAAATAGAGATAGTGTTGTTAAAGTCTAAACTTTTTAGTATGGATCAAATGTCATCGAAATCGCAATTCTATCTTATATTTTAATATTAATAAAGTGTTACATATTGTGCCCAAATGTAAAACAAATATTCCCTTTAGATGACAGAAACCCTCATTATATCAATACTTTATAAATATTTGACGTGTATGTTGTGTATACATCAATATTTTAACATTGTGATAAACAAAAATGGACTAATATAATCGGAAAAGTAAAAAGTTATAATTAATAATATATACTTAATCGAACATTCCTACATCCCTAACACAAATGCATTAAATTTAGTTTGAACAATTTACTTTAGGTTGGGTGGAGAACAAAATGGCGTTTCAAGAACTACGAAGATATAGCTAGATCAACTCGGCTGTTAGCAGTAAAAATTATAATTGTCCAAATTTTATCCCCTACGCCTAGGAAACTATTCTTTAAATATTAAAAATGCGTCGATACAATCAAGAATTAACTCTCAAGACCTCTTCCACTGCCACTGACAGCAAATAAATTCAAAATTTGACGGATGACATGGAAAGTCAACGAAACGAAACAGAAATTTTCAGCTTGAAGACATTTTCAGCAATTCCACAGGTCACTTGGCATAGATATTCGGATACGAAGAAGCATATACGATAGAAGCAAAAACCCACACATGGACTGAAAATATTTGTTGTAAGCATTACAAGTGGTATTATTTTTAATATTTTAATTTCAGAGACCGGGCCACGCTTCGTGCCTTTATGGGGCAAGCTGGGATTGTGGGTTCCGTTGTTGACTTTTGACTCGACGAGTTGACGTTGCCAAGAGCCGGAAGTGCCGACAAAATGGGGGTTCGGAACGGAGGGGGTAGCTTCTCCGAAAACATTAGTTTCATCAGTGAGGAAACTTTTGTGTAAGAATGTCTCATAATTAATCGATAATTACATGCATAAGCTAGCGATGCATAACCTTTTAAAGTTGGATAACTATTCAATTCCAGATTTCGCTAACTTAACCCCAACTATTAAACATAAACTTGTTCCCTTTGCCCGCCTAAAAGTATGCCAAACAATGCTGAATCCAAAAACTTACCTTGAGCAGCGTAAGAATCTTCTGGGAGAGGTCATAGTCAAAGTTGGAATACTTGGACCCGCTCATGTCGTAGATGAAGACAAGACCGGCACGCTGCGTCTCCGTGTCCTGAAGCGCACTGTCCAGCTGGTAGACAATGCCCTGCAGCGTGGTCGTGTGCGAAACGCTCAGCGGACTGTGGCGACTGGCGGTGAACAGGGCGATGGCAGCGCCACTGGACGTGCGAGCGGGCTGGAAAGCACATAACAGATAGTTAATGATAGTTAACTAAGGTAAATGGAAAGAAACCCGTGACGGACTAACCAGGATCGTGAACTTGCTGGTCTTCAGCTCGGAGAGCAGTGGCTCCACATCGGGATTGATGGTGTCGAGCGACTCCTTTTGGCGGATCTGCTCATGCTGCACATACAATGACACCGCCCGCTCGACATCAAACTTGCGGGCATTAAGAAACTTGACGGCTGTCGTATGCGAGATGGGGCGGCGCTCGAGCGTGGCTCCTCCGCCGCATCCTGTCGCCGATGTGGATTGCACCTGGGGCTGCGCCTGTGGCGTGCCACCTGTTATCAAGTTGTGCGTGCTGCTGGTGGTGGAGGAGCAGGCCGAAGCCGCTGGAGATGTATTTGTAGTCGTCGCTGTTGCTGTGTTTGCTGCCGGGCTGCAGTTTGCACCTAGGTCGTTGCAGAGATCAATGAATTGCTTCACAGCCTGTAAAAGTCAATAAAACGAAGGCATTTTTAAGTTAATTTGTTCGAGAGACTCAAAAGAATTTATAGAATATTTTTAACAAATTAAATTTGGGGATGTACAAGGTAACACCCCTGAAAAATCCCCTCTGATCTAGTTTTGCAATCATAATTCTGTGACAAAGACGCAAAACAAACTGCCACACTTGTCTTTTGTCTTGTCTTAAGAATCATTTAATCCATTAAATTAAGAAATTTTCTTAGTTTTCTAACCAAATGCATGTTTCTTTACTTAAAGCTGGGAACAAGTAGAGAACTTGATCATAACCAAGTGAATTTATCGACACTTGGTATATATTTATGAAACTCTACTTGCGTTCTGTGACTCTGACCCACATCAAGTGGTTAACTGGTTTCCGCTTGACCATTTCCCATTTGCCACTTGATGCATGATCATTGATATTGTGGCTGGCTGGCTGATCAATAAAGCCGCAAAGTTTATAGTCCGGCGGAACTAGTTCAGACTCGGCTGATTGTAAATTTGAATGGTTTATGGATGATGCAAACGTTGCGTTCTCACGAACAAACTTCGTGATGCTGTGCCATTAATCATGATGGCTGATCACATCATTATTAATACAGGAACATGTGTATAATGCATTAATCTGTAATCTCCCGACTCATTTCTAGGTTATAATATAAACTCAATTCAATATAAAAAGAAATGTTTGAGTTTACAGTGACAAAAGTGCAAGTTTCATTTATTCTTTGCCGGGTTAATGGGTCACGTTAAACGACACTGGCTGACCCATTCCCATTCAAGGTTAATGTGCCATGTGAGAGGCCTCAAAATGTGTCGGATCAACGAAATTAAAGTATTATTACGCTCAATTAACGCGACTCGTCATTATTATATGGTTCTCATCATCTTTTCTGTTCTTTTTCGATACATCCGTTCAGACACCACCTCGAGGTACAAATTCCATTCCTTTTAGGGTTCAATTCAAGCTATTAATTAAACAATCCAAACACACACACGGATCTGAAGTGAACACCAAAAAAAAAACCCACCTGTTCGCTTCTTCGACGCCGCTGATACAGATGAACCATGGTCGCACTTTTAGCTAACTTTCAGTCACTTCTAAATCACAATCACTATAGTTATATCTGGATCACACATATGTTCGTATTGATACTATATCCTGCTTGCGGATGACAGGGCCCACCCTTCCTTCCTTCCCTTTATCGCGACCCGTTGCCACCGAGGTTTCTTGTCTACTGAAAGAATTGCAATCGCGACAGCGCTTCGCTTCGATCGACCGGCAGATCGGAAAAGGCGGCAGCGCTGTTGACGGCAACGTCGGCGGAGACTGATATCAGAGGTACACTGGGAAAAAGCCAGAGTGATAATAGAGACAAAGATAATAAGAGAATGAAGGGGAGGGAGATTGCAGCAGAAGTCGTCTTGGTTTTAGAAACTGTTGAGCAACATGGCTTACTTTTGGACACATTTTTAAAGTGAATTTATGAATTTAACAGAATATTTCAATCGGAGAACCATTATTATTTTCAATCTAACAAGTCCCTTTTAAAATTAAAATTTAATAAAATTTAACTGAACACTTTTTCGTTCAGTGCTCTTGCCGAAGCGCCGCTGCGGTTAACGAACTGCAGCAGTTAGCGAACGCTTTGGGCAGCGTTTTCTCGGCGGCGGCGGCGACATGCCAACAATTTGAGTCATGCGGGAGTTGCCTCCGCCACCATATGTCACCCTTCCGCACAGTGGGCCAGACCGACGATAACGATTGTGTTTGATAAGGCTTTGAAGTATAGAAAAAAAGTAAAAAAAAAACTTCTCCCCTAACTTATCGATTAAATCGTATTCATGGGAACTCGCGCCCATTATCTCGCCAAGTTCGAAGAAGTTCCCATTCAGTGAACCGGAGTCTATCAATTAGCATGAATTTGTCACGTTCCAGCAAAAGTGTAATTTCACGCTTAACATTACAGAATTGCCAAAAGATAAAAAAAAAAATAACAATATTTGTATGTAGATATGCGGATAAAATTATACTTTTTTTATTAAACTAAATAAAATAAAATATTTACGAGTTATTTACAGAAGTTGTTCACGATCATACGACGAAGCGATCTAGACATGCTTTTCTGTTAGCGATCAATTCCTAAAACATTTATTATTCCTATTTTAATTTTTTTTCTTTAATTAAAAGGAAATAATTTAATTGCAAAAAGCAAGCTTAGCTTTCTCTTTTGTACTTTAAGTAGTAAACTTGGACCCCAAATTAAACTTTTTCCAGTAATTAATTGTAGGGTATTTACGAGTCATTTACAGAAGTTGTTCACGACCCTACAGACGAAGCGATCTAGACATGCTTTTCTGTATGCTATCAATTTATAAAAAATTTAAGGCTAATCACCAAACATCGGCATTTTTAGACATACAACATTTATTATATTATTATACATTTTTTAAACAAAATTAAAAGGAATGGATTTAAATGCAAAATGCAAGCTTAGCTTTCTTTCTTGTATTTTATTGACAGAACTTGGACCCACTGTACGAATGCAGGGATTCCTCGTAGCTGATTCGGATGATGCCAAGTCCAAATAAGAGGTGAGCGATGCGATGCGTCATCTTATTTATGAACACGTTCGTTTACCTGGATCTTTCTACGAATACATTATCGTCCCGGAGTCTGGGACAAGGCTTAATGGCTCACGAGAAAAAAAACCGTTCATCGGCTTGTGACATAATAAATTAAAAGAAACAGAAACAAAAAACAGAGATAACAAACACACAAAAAAAAAACAAGAAATTTTATCAAATGAGAAATACACACTTATTTATTTACTCACTTCAAGCCGGATTTATTCAAGTGAATAAGAAGCTCAAAGAAAGCCAAGTTGAAAATTAGAAAACAACTAAAATAAAAATAACTATAAATATAAAGAGTAAACAAAATTATGATGATACTTTATACTTCAGCTGCATATAAAGTCATTTCTGTAATGGATTAACTGAAATTTGTTTTAAATATGCAATGCATTAGAGCTGGAAATAAATCGATTTTCAGAGAATCGATTTTTTTTTAAACAAATACAAAATAAAATTGATGAGCAAGCCTTAAAATTTAATTGTTTTGATTTCAATAGTCATTAAGATCGAGGGGTTTAGAAAATCATCTAAAAAACCAAACATAGAACACAGAAAAAAAAGATACTAAAAAACTTCGATCCTGCCAGGAGTCGAACCTGGAATCTTCTGATCCGTAGTCAGACGCGTTATCCATTGCGCCACAGGACCGGTGCGCTACATCAAAGCAGATGCTCTAGGTAAGTCAGCTAACAGATACATATAAACATATCTACAGGTGCGAGTGTGTTTGGGAGCAAGCAGTCACACTTGGTGAGTGGAACTGGGTCTATGTATGTATGTAGTTGTTGTTAGCTGGCCTAGGCCAACAGGTCACCGAGTCTTGTCTAATTTTAGATACTCGCTAATGGCACCACAGGCGCTACTTTCACTTCTGCGGGACGGAGGTAGGAGCGCGGCACTGGTATTATTCGGAGGAGAGAGTCTCGAATGCTCCGTATAGTGACTAACTTCAGTGGAATTGATCATATGATTGTTGTGACGAATACAAGAGGTGAGCATATATTCACACAGATGAATCTTTTACCACGTAAATACCTCAATCAATCAAATGAGAAAATGTTTACAGATGATCCACTGTTTTGTTTGATTTAAAGAGACATGACATCCCTTTCATGAGAAAGGAACATGTTTACAACTCGCTCAAATCTTAGAAGTACTCAAAGGTTTTTCACATTTAATATTCAGCAACAAGAGATGGTTTTCCAATTAGCAAAGCTGGAGAGAGAGAGCAAGAAAGAAACAAAAGATGCTTTTCCAATTAGCTAAGCTGGAGAGAGAGAAAGAGTGGAAACGAGACAGAGAGCGGAAGGTGGAGCGCACTCACATCCTGTTTCGGTTCGGGTTCTGGTTGTTGTTGTTCTTATGGTTGTGTTTGTGGTTATTAACGTAAATCTCTTGGCCCCGACAGCCAGTAAATAGAGCAACAAGAAAGGCAACGTCGCCGCTGCTGCTGCCGGTCTTGTGCCTAACTGTTTGCATGCAAAGTAACAGCGACAGACATGGAAAAAGCGGTTCCATTTCGTTCCGTTCGGATCGGCTTAGATCGGTTCGGTTCTACTGTTCGGAACTGTAAAACTTTGCCCGGGGGCTTAGTATAACTTACTAGCAAATCAGAGTCGCTGATCTTTGGAAAGAGAAGACGTTAACGGACGCTGAGCATGAAAGTCGCGGATAGTTCTAAACAAAAAAAATGTATAAAAGAAAACTGATGAACACCGATTGGAACTATGAATAGCAGATAGATTCGCTTGAGAAGAGACAGAGAAAGCAAGGGGACTCTTTAATAACTTCCCTATCAATATTTGAGAAATTTTGATAATTTATTTATAATATAATATGCTCTTTGGATAATAATCGTATTGAATCAAATTACTCCTTTACAGTTGCTGTTGAGTAATAAAAATGGTTAATTCCAACCTTTATATTCTTGCATCCTAACGTTAATAACCTTTTATTTTAGCATTTATACGCTTTTATCATTTTTTCCCTCACTAACTTCTACCCAACCTTTTGTGCTCTTCCTCCCTATTCGCCATTATTCCTGCTATTCCGACAATTTCCTCTCACAGGATGCAGGATATTGCTGACAGATTGTTGTCTGAGAATATTCCACAGTTTCAGAGCAGGAAATGCACAGTAAAGGGGTCTCTGGGAGGGGATCGACTGACGACTTCCTTTTACACTTTCACACATTTCATAAAAATTTATATTGCTTTCCTGAATTGTTTTTTTTTTGTTTTTAGGAGTAAAATTAAGAAAATTAAGTTTGAATTTTTTTAAGCTAAAGTTAACTTTGTCTAACTCAAACTCAAATAATTATGAAATCAAAACTCGTGTATTTTGCGAAAAATATGAAGCTTTCGAGTTAAATACAAACTTAATTTTAGAAGATTTATTTTTGTTAATTAACAAGTTTAAAAAATTATAATTTTCCATATACTATATCTTTATATTTCTGTTCAAACGGTTTGTCTTTATTGTTTATCCAAATAGCCCCATTGCCACGCCCATTTGCATATGAAGAAGCGCTTTTAGGAGAAAAGAAAAAACCAACAAAGGCAAAGAAAGTCCATTTGCATGCGAATCGATGTCAGTGCTTATGTTTTTTCTTTCGCATTGAGATGTGTTACATATGATCCGAACCCGAATCCGAACCCGAATCCGTTTCGAGCTCTAAACGGAACTTGGCCAGCAGAAGAAATACGACCCGAAGCACACTAAAGGAACCAGCTGTGAAACATGATTATATACTCTGTGCAAAAGTTGTCATAAATTTCGAAAAAGTATATATTTTATTATTTTTTAATTGTACAGAAATTTCCTAATTGATTTCAATTTAAAATTTTTAAAGTGTATGTGATTACTGGTTCGATAAGCCTAAAGCTTTCCTAGTATTATTAACCTCTTTTAGTGTTTTTATTAGGATTTTGCCTGTTTCTTTTTTAAATAAAGTGTAAGGCCTTTGTTTAATGGTCGATCTGATAAGATACCAACTGGCTTAACACAAACAAACACACAGCATCTGAGATGAGATAAAACCAAGTTCGTATTCTTTCCAGTAACTCTTTCTTTACATTTTCCAGGTGGGAATTCAACTTCGGAGAGCTCTTTGTTCGATGCTAATGAACTAGGTGAGAGCGAGAAAGAGAGATGTGGAGAAAATAACAAAGAAGGAACATCAACAGAAGAACTCATCTTGAAAAACTTGAAGGGAAGATACGCAGAGAGAGAGAGAGAGAGGTGCAGATGGAGAGTGAGCAACAAGTTGAGTTTGTTGTTCCAAGGAAAAGGAGCAGGAAAAAACTAATAAAGTGAGCCTATTTATAGAAGCAACACAAAAAATCATGGAGATTGACGGCCGGAAAAGGGAGAGAGCATACTCCTGAAGCCTAGCTTAGAAAGTTAAACTCCAAGTGCAGCTGAAAGGGATGGCTATATATACCATGGCCCAGGCACTCACTGACACACGCACCTTGGCTATGCATAGGAAGAGACGCTGATGACAGCCGCTGCTCCCTTCGCTCCTGCTCTTGCTGCTGTAGCCGTAGCTATTGTTGTTGCAGCCATCTTCCGGCTTGTCCTTATTCCATTGTGTTTCCTGCATTTTGGGTCATTTTTTGCACACTCACGAGCAACGCACACACACAAAAACAAATAAATAATAACTATGAACTAGCATTAATAAATTCCATCACAGAGCGACGGGATGAGATGAACGCGAACGCGGACGACTGACAACAAACAATGAAAGCTCGCAGCTCGCAGCTCGCAGCGACGAACGAACAGCAACAGTGCAGCGCACACTCTGCCCGCGCCGACAGAGCAGAACAGAGTGGCTGTGGCCGTCGCTGCGCAAGCGCACCTCGGAAGAGAAGAGAGAAGAGGGAGAAAGAGGCTGCGCAGTCCGCCCCTTTGCAAGACCTTTGTTTTTGCTGCTGCTATTGGACTATGGAGCAAACGACCACTTTCTGTGGCATTAATTTAACTTTAAAGCGAAGAAAATGTTGTAGGTTTTGTTTCTCTAAAACAAGTTTGTTATAACAGTTAGATATTTTAAGAAAAAAAAAGAGAAATCTTATCCTTTTTTAAATGTGTAAATGTTATTTTTTTAATTTAAATAACAAAAAAACAATAATAATATACTTTAAAAAAAACTCATTATTTTAGAGAGGTGGGTTTTGAATTTTTAAAGTTAAATTTAAGAGAAAAAGAAATATATAACAAAAATTTGATACTCTGCAACCATTTCTGGAGATGGAGAGGTCTGGACGCACATTGTTGCTTAATTTTAATATTAGATTAGATTAGAAGATTTTAGCGACACAATTATTAGAATGAGACAGCATCCAAAAAGTTGCACTTTATTTAGATTATTATAACTATTTCTGCATTTTAAACTTGCAGAGTAAATAAGCGATTTACAGAGTATTGTCCACAAAGGTGGTTGGTTTGCCCCATAGTGCGTAGCTGCCACTGACACAGTTCAATGTCAGAGCGAGAGAGCGGACAGCTGGAGAGAGCGAAAGATCATGTTAAAAGGATGCCAAATAACAGTGGTCTCTGTTAATCGAAAGCGAATAATGTAAAGTTTCAGAAACGTGAACTTGAGTTCAGAAATAAAATAAAATAAATCACCGTGGTTTTTCCCATATTATTAAAATCTTGTCTAAGAATTTTATTAAAAAAAAGTACCAAAAACACCGTAAAGTAAAAAAAATCCGTTTTCCTCTTGTTATCATTTTTCAAACAGAAGAAAAGTTAATACAAAAGTCAATTTTTTCCGCTCAATAGAATAACAGCTAATCACAAATAGCAAACTAAAGAAAAGAGAAAGAACTGTAGCTTTTCTGAGTGGCATGCGCTTAACAGCACAATTTGATGCTTAACAGCACCCTGTTAATCTTACTCAAAATTAATCTTTAGGCCTTTTAAAAAATAGATAGAAATTTCAATGCTGTTTTTAAAAAAAGACCCACTTTGTTCTTGCAGCTGCTAATGAAAATGCGAATATATTTTAAAGAAAATAACCAAATAAAGCTAAACTCGCCTTAATAGGCACGCCTCGCTGAGCGACTTGTGTGCTTAATTGAATTAAATTTCGTTGAGCTTATGACTTCTTATGAAAGTGTTAAGAAATTTCGCCAGAGTTCCGAGTGTGTGTCGTTCGCTGGATGGATAAATTTCACTTGCTTCTCGTACATACGTCGCGACGGCTCATATGTGAGTTCGTTCGTTTTGTTTTCTACCATTTGCGCATGATTATTGTTATTTTTTTTTATTATTATTACGCTTTCTTGCGGTGCGCGCCCGACTCTTGATTATTTGAACAAAACGCTCGCTTAAGACTGTCCCCGGCTAAGCCCCCTTTCCCCCTCCTCCTCCAGGGAGCGTGACATTGAGACGAGACACAAGCTTCGGGCATCACGCTTATGTCTGTTGCTATTGTTATTATTATTATTTTTCATTGTTGTTGCTGTTTTTGGCTTGAAAAACTTTCTTTTCAATGCGTTTCATACACAAATCCGCATCGAAAAGAAATCACAGCAGCTTAAAAACACACTTTTGTATGTCTTTCTGCCTCAGGTATCGATCTGAATAATCGTGGCTACAGTCTTGACACTGCAAAATAACATAAATGATATATGATAAATAATTTATTAAAATTGAAATAATAACTATGTCTGAGCATGTGGAAGACAAATTAATTAACCAAATAATGTATTTGTTGGTGAAAACACGCCGTGTTAGTGGGGGCTCATTTACTTTGAGAGTTGCACTACAATTCCCAAGTGGTTCTCTGTTTTATTTTTAGAAGCGCAACAAACATTTAAATAAAAAATATGTACCAAATTTGTTTTGTAAAAAAAGTGCTAAAATACACATTTTTTTAAAAGAACCATTTAAGTTTCTTAAATAAATTTTCATTGTGGTTGCAGTTGAAGAAGTTTGACTGTATTTTCCGACTTCCAAAACTAGTTTGATCTACAAAATAGATACCCACTTCGGCGTAGAAAGTGATCACAAATGGAACTAGTGGTAGGTATATTATCATTTCTTTACGCAATGCAATGGGATTCCGAATCACAAAAAAACCTGCCTGATGATGCGACACAATTTGCTTCAGTTGACCATGGAACGTGACTGACCTGAGTAATTGAAAGCATTTCTCGGGTAATATATAAACATACAATAACACATCTTATGTGATCCAAAAATACAACTTAAGCAGATTTAAATTCCCAAAGGAACAAATAGTTAAGGCTTATTAAGAGTGGAATCAAAGGGACCTATACCTACTTTTTGGCAAGTCTAGTCCTCTCTTTTTTATATATTTCTTTTTGTGACTTAATTAAGCCCGTCGTGTATGGGACTTAATTTCTTAGCCACTCCATTTCGATGCTTTTGACAGGGCCACCGGGCATGGTGCCAGCAGAGTGGAGCCCCGAAATGCAAACAAAACAAAACAAAACAGCTGAAATGTTGCCATTTTAATTATCAAAAAATGGCTGGAAACGGCAGAACAAGGGGAGCTCCGAGTGTGGGGGAAACCTAAGCAACATACAGAATTTTTTTGTTACTTTTTTTTTTGCTTTTGCTTTTGGGAGCCACATATGTAGGCCAAACAAATGAAAAGGCATCTCCACCCCTCCTCTTCGTCTAGCTCGAAATAAAAACTCATTTCTTTAGCACAATGTAAATCGGTCAAACCAATAAAAAAAAAAATAAGAAAAAAACTGAAAATCTGCAACAACAATGCCTTTCAAGAGTTCTTTCAACTTGGCTTTTTTACGGGCCTGATTTTTTACATGTTGAAAAATTCATTCAGCTAATTTTTGATTTATTTAGCAAAATTAAAATGTTTAGAATAGAATAATTTTGATTTATTACTGAAATTTTGAATTAACTAAAAAATTATTATAATATTTGATCTTGATTTCAATATTGTATATGGAAATCTTTCCAAAAGTTAATGGAAACTTTATGCGAAAATTAACTTTGAAGAGTTTGTATAAGTATCCACATTATATCAAAAGTTTTACAATTACAGTTTTGCATATTTTTCTATATTTGCCGATTGTTCCTATGGTAGCTTTATAATATAGTCGTCAGATTTATATAAATATTTTATAATTATTACCCAAATTCTGAAATATTACAAAATGACGAACAGAAATTGGCTTTTGATGCTGATCAAGAATATACATACTTTATAGGGTTTGAAAATGACTTCTGACTAAATTTATAATATCCTTCAAGGGTATTAATAATTAATTAAAATAATATATTTTGACTAATGCAATAAATACAATCAATTTAAGGAAAACCTTGTAGCTTTAGAAATATATTCAAATACAAAAAAAATTAAATTTCCTTCAGCTGTTAATTAAAGTTATATTTAATTTTACTTTCTCTCAGTGTGAAATTCAAAAGTGTTGAGGATGGGATCAAGGCAAGTTCGTAAGTAGGAAAGTTGGGATCCCGGGACGGGGACACATGTCATTGTCAGGCCGTGGTCCAAATGCAATTGAGCGAAATATCGCAATGAAGACTTGAGCACGACACAGTGAATGAGAAGTAGGAGTGGGAGTGGGAGCAAGAGTAGGAGATAGAAAAAGAGATGGAGATGGAGGATGGCGGATGACGGATAAAGAACAAGAACAGCGGAAATGAAGGCTCAGACAATGGGACCTCTCGCATTAGAAACTATTTTAATACAGAGAAAACCCACAACACTATAGAAGTAATATTCCGAAAGAAAACTGAACAACTGGCAGAAATAGAATTGAGAAAGAAAGAGGGAACTGAGAATTAGAAAGACAGAGATTGAAAGGGGGAGGTATACCGAAAGCTAGGCAAGAATATTAGCGATACGGTTGTACAGTACAAACTGCTTAAAATAAATGCAATGTTGATCAAAGTTTTTGGTTAATAAAATAATAATAAGAATAATATCATATTTGTTCTGTAAAATAATAAAAATATTAATATTATATTTGAGCAGTCAACTCTTCGTTTTTGTATACCAAAGTTAAAGAAGAAATAATCATTATTATCACCTTTTTAGACATTTGTTAATTTTCTATTTTATATTCTTCGACGATCATCTCTCTATTATTTACTGTACCAAGAAATCATTGCGGAAGCCCACGGTCGCCACCAATCCACGGCAGCATCTAAAGCTCAGAGGCGCAGATTCGGATTCGAAATCAGAGAACAAACTGGCAGCAAGACGGAGAGGAGAGCAAGAAGACTCGCCGAGAGCCACTCGCCCGGTCAGTCACATGGAAGTCTGTAGGAGAGTTCAACAACCCAAAGCAAGAGATTGGCACAGCAGCAGCAGCAGCAGCAGCAGCAGCAGCAGAGGCACAACACAAAAAGCAATACACAATGCCCTAGCTGCTCCCCTTCCCTCTCTATCGCCCACCTAGCTCTTGCCACCTTCACCATCCATTATTATGTTATCGAAATAATTCCCAATTATGTGTAATAAAAACAAGACGGGGAATCCTGGCCACTAATAAATAAATAAGTCGGAAAGAAATGGTTATGCGGCATTCATACATTGACCCAGTTTGGGGGCAAATAAGTAATACACAATGTTTACTAGGCATGGATGTAAGTAAGAACTTACATATATCGAACGGAAAAATTCGATATGTCGACAAAAATATCTCGCTCAATATTGAATTGAAAAATATTGTATATAAATGTTATAAAACTCATTTGTTTATTTTTGAATAATATTTGTACGATATGTTAAATAGAATATCGATATAAAAAATAGAAAGTCGATATATTTAATAGAATAAGATGGTATGTCGACTTATCGTCACGTTCAAATATCGTCTTATAGTATCTTTCGCTTCAAATATCGACACTTTATCAACATTTACTATTGAGGAAAATTTGAGATAATATCTTATATAAATATTTAATTTGTTTATTTTTGAAGATTATTTGTACGATATATAAAATGGATAATGGATTATCGATAAATAAGATAGTATATCAGCTTATCGTACAAATTTCGGATTATTCAAATAACGAATTATATTTACTTTCGCGTTAAGTATCCATACATAATGGACATTTACTATTGAAGGGTCAAAACATGTTTTTCCTAAAATCAGAGAATCAAATACGAAAAAGAATAAGTCAAAAATGTTTTTAAAAAATGTTTTTTAAATGTAAACAATTTATTTTTAAATTATTCGTTTCTAAAACACATTAAGAACACATAACGTAAAAGACTTTAGATTCATTGTGGCTGTGAGTGATCGTTAATAAATACTATCAAAATAATTCAAAATTACTCAATACAATTTTTATTTAAAACATTCAGTTTTGTACCTACATATATAAGCTATTTATTCTAGAACACCAGTCGAGTTGATTTAGACAAGTCCGTCTGGCCGTTCGTATGAAGCTGAAGATTTCACAGACTAGAAGGCTAAGAGCCACAAAATGTTGATACCATTCATATCAGAATATGTTTGCTTTAAAATTTTAAAGATATAATTACAACATTTTCTTTAACTTTTAAATGTTAATTCTGCATTATAATGGTTAAAAGCCTGCTTATGAAAAGGAGTATTGTGGTGTGCAAATCGCCAAGAGGTTGTGGTACGTACACCATTTTAGGATTTTTAATCTTCTGCTTTTGGAGAATGTGCTCTTGTTCTCTCTGATTATTTTGTCTGCTTGCCTATTTTTGAGATATAAATATTTTTTTTGCTAGGTGCTCAAGGCGCTCAGGGACCTGGTAGTGTCTCCTACTCCCACTCCCTCTCCCGTTCCAGTTTCAGTTTTGATTTTGGTTCAGTTCGGGCGGTGCGGTGCGGTGTGTTGTTCTACTTTTGCCGCTTGTGGCCTGTGCGGCGGTTGATAAGAGGAGAGCCAATGGGTTTGACCCATTTCCACGATACACACACAGACACACGTTGCACAACGCTCTTTTTTGTTTATTTTCAGTTTATTTTTATTCTCCGGTTTTCGTTTTTAATGAAAGTTATTGTGGCGGCGGCTGCCCTCGCGGCTTAATCAACGCAAATGAGGATGCCGAGAGTCAGTCGCCAGTCTGGCTGAGCAAACGAAATCAAAAAAAGAGGCATATAAATATAAGTATGTAGCAACAGGCTGCCACACCTTTGGTCCCCACTATATCCGTATATTGCATATCCCTTAAATCTTATCCCTTATGTCATCCCCCCCCCCCCCCCCCCGGGGGTTTTTTTTCTCTCGCCCCGGGTTCAAAACCCCCCCCCCAGGAG